>JAFFST010054657.1:151115-181674 GCA_022414735.1 Noturus placidus | reverse complement strand
TGAGGAGAGAGGAGGTGAGGAGAGGGGAAAGGAGATGAGAGCAGGGGAGAGGAGAAGAGGGGAGGGTAGAGGGAAGGGGGGAGAGGAGGGGAGAGGAGGGGAGGGGAGAGGAGCGGAGCGGAGGGGGGAAAGGAGCGGAGAGGGGAGAGGAGAGGGGAAAGGAGAAGAGGGGAGAGGAGAGGGGGGAGGGGAGAGGAGAAGAGGGGAGGGGAGAGGAGGGGAAAGGAGGGGATGGGAGAGGAGGATGGGAGAGGAGGAGAGGAGGATGGGAGAGGAGAGGAGGATGGGAGAGGAGGAGAGGAGGATGGGAGAGGAGAGGAGGATGGGAGAGGAGAGGAGGATGGGAGAGGAGAGTAGGGGTAAAATGCCTTTGAAAAAGAAGTATATTAATAATGTGCTTAATTATCAGAAATGAAAATAACCATTAACTCTGAATCTGCCTTTTAATACTTTATTTATTTATTTATTTATTTTTATTTTTTTTAAATGAAGTCACTTTGTAACTTTTATTCTATCCACTTTTTCTTTTAAGTTGTCTTTAACTTATATTATGCATAATTCAAAGGGATGCTCCAGCACCTGTGAAGGTGAAGGTTATATTTAGTTGAAGCAGACTGCAGTTTTATTATATTAGTGCATGTAATACTAGGTGGAGCTGTTGGAATTTGTCCCATTAGCATACTAATTGTTTCCTGCTCTTCTCATTTTTGGGTATTTAATCTGAACCTGTGTAGCGTGGCCCCGCAGCCTGGGCTTAATGAAAGTGCCTCGCAGGTCTCCAATAATACTCGACTCATTACTGCTTTAAAATCACTCCACGAACAAACCTCCTGAGCAACAAGGTCCTCGGTACGTACGCAAATATGGTCTGATGTAAAAAGCAGTTCTTTGATCTTGTCAAAACTTTAAAAAACAAAAAAAAATGAAAGGCTTAGTAGTAAAGCTTGCATCCATTCTGACTAATGCATACAGTTTCTGTAAGCTTTTATCTATCAAAATTGAAAGCCATTTCTATATGAGCGGGAGAACATTGTATAAGACTTCAAAAGGCGTTCATGAAAGGCATGAGGCTTGCTTGATCAGTTTCATCTCAGTGCAAAATGTCAAAGTGCAAATAATTTTCTTCAAAGGTTACAGGTAAGAAAAGAACTACTTTTAACATGCCTCCCCGTTCTCTGAATTAACAGCGCTATCTGTCTTTCATAGTGCCTTCTGTTCACTGGACATGGGTTAAAGGGAATAAAAACAAAATTAGTACAAGTGTTGGGCCACCAGGAGCCATCAGAACAGCTTCAGCGCATCTTGGTATAAACTCTACACCACTGTTTTGTTTTTTACAGGTATTTCCTGAGATGGTGCTCTGATGATGATGGTGAAGAGTGCTGTCTAACACATAGGTCCAAAAACTCCCATAGAAGTTCTGCTGACTGTGAAGGGCATAGCATATGATATATGATGTGCATCAATCTTTCAATACTCCTCAAACCATTCAGTGAGCCCTTGTGCCCTGTGGATGGGGGTGGGGATATCCAGGAAGAAACCGCTCCCATCATGACAGAAATGTTTCCTAAAATGATAGCAGTGATCAGTGAGAATAACTTTGTATTGATTTTTGCAGTGATGCTTTTCTCTAAGGGGATGAGTGGACCCCAAACCATAGCAGCGAAATTCATTACAACATAACAGAGCCACCAGTGTTTCTTTTTCATCTGTCAACTGTTAGTAGATTTTAGCGAGCTAAGTGCGGTACTCGTTAGAGAATTAACACGACTCTGATGATTGCACCGATGATGCGTTCTACTTTTTCAATGTCCATTGAGTAGACTACAAACTTGCATCGAGTTCTTTCAGCTAGATCCGTATATTATAACAAAATTTGCATGTCACAGAAATCAGCAAACTTAATCAAGTCTTCATTGGATTAACACCGAATAGTCATGCTTTCATTCTCATACTTTTATTGATAAAATATCGTTGAAAAGCAAAGGCATTCAGAACAAAAATTATCCCATGTCAAAGACTAGCTTTAAGACCAATAATAATCCTGGAAAAGAAGTCATTTTGAGGAAAATTGACCAATAAACATGACATCGACAAAATTTTTAAACATCTTCTTCTAATGAAATATCTTTCCATGAACCAGATAATGCTATTTTGTTTTATTTTAGACAATAAGCTTTACGACAATATATAATATGAATATTTTGTAAATTTAATTATTTATATGGTATTAAAATAGAATTTTGCTAATATTTAGATTATTTATAGTAAATAATGAGGCTATGCTAAATTGCTCTTATGTGTAAATGTTCAATTTATGACTTTAGGTGTTCAATGAATGGATTAATGGAATGTAAAAAAAAACTGTGCTGAAATATTTTTTTTTATCAGTGTTTCAGTATTTATGAATATATAAGGAATAACACACAACAGACTGTATACACACATGAGGGGTTGTGTGATGATTTTACCACCCAGAAGTCAATCATTGTTTTTTTTTATAACCTCATAATCTGGATTGTTATTACGCTTATACCAATGCTATTTCCCAACTATTACCATGTTTACTACACATCACACATTCAATGTTATGGAAGGTCCATGAGACAAGTTAGTTCCTGTTATTACTTACATTATACTGTACAGCCATGGTAATGGCTCCCCTCACCAGCATCTCTATCTCTCTCGGCTCCACTCTCTCTCTCTCTCTCTCTCTCTCTAAAAAACTGCAGCTTGTAATTTTGCTTGTCTTCAAACTGGAAAGAGTAAACTCATCTAATCTGAAGCTTGGGAACGTTGCCAAACACTGTGACTGCTAGGAAACGCTTACAACTGAGACTCCTTATAAATGTTAAAAAAAATTATTACACATTTTTCTTTGTTAAACAATGACACACTTTTATTTTATTTTATTTATGTGGTGCATCCATCTGTCATGCATATGCAGGAATTGGCTAAGGACTCCACCTCCCAGGCAACTCGATGCACTAAAAGCTTGTACTCTTTTTGTGAAGAAAAAGCATTTGAGCATACATTTGAGTGTGTATCAAAACAGTATGCAAGTTCATACTATGGGACATACTACGACATAAGTGGGCAGTGGTGGTTTGGTGGTTAAGGCTCTGGGTTACTGATCGGAAGGTCAGGGGTTCAAGCCCCGGCGCTGCCAAGTTGCCACTGTTGGGCCCTTGAGCAAGGCTCTTAACCCTCTCTGCTCCAGGGGTGCTGTATCATGGCTGACCCTGCGCTCTGTCTGACCCCAACCTCCTAACATGCTGGGGTATGCGAAGAAAATAATTTCACTGTGCTGTAATGTATATATGACCAATAAAGTCGGAAGGCTGTTGCATTGTGGCATTTCTTCATTCATTATTCCTTATATAATTTCGACTTATTTTTCCACATTTCGTTTACACCGTTCTCTAAAATGTGTCCTTAAATTCAGCGAAGCAAACAGTCTTAAAATGCCTCCACCCTCACGCAAGGAGTTGTGCTGAAAATGTGTCCACGGATCCACACTTTGAAAATCTTAGACCATATAGTGGAAATAGTAGACCATCCAGGTACTTTTGGGATACTCTTTGGGAAAGACACTGAACCCCAAGTTGCTCCCAATGGCAAGCTAGCGCCTTGCATGGCAACTCTGCATGGCAGACCATTGGTGTGTGAGTGTCTGTGAATGGGTGAATGAGAACCAGTATTGTCACGTTTGGATTAATGAGACGGAAACAGGTGCAGACTTGAGTTTAAACATTTATTGGATTGTAGAGCAAAACAATAAAACAAAGACACTAAGACTAATCTACTTAAACACGAAGGCAGGAAACAAACACTAAGGCTACAAAACAAACCAGGCACTGTGACACAGAAACGTGAGTCTAAACGCAACGAAAGACAAGGACTACATGAAAACCAGGACTATTTATACCCACAGTGCTCATTAACCCCAACGTGAAACAGGTGCAGGAAGACATGTGACTAGTAGTGAACAGTGACTGCTGGGACATGGAGTCTGCCGGCAAACTGAGGTTGAGACACACACAAAAACGTAAACACAGTCCACGTGTAAAGAGCTGTCATGCACTCTGCAGTGCCTGCACCCGACCATGACCAAAAAGGTGCAGAGCCTGCGTACACGTACAGCCACTGGGGGGCGCCATGACCAGCAACGGTGCAGTGCCTGCGTCCAGAACCATGACAGACCCCCCCCCCAAGGGCACGCCTCCCGGAGCGCCACGAAACATCCCCCCCCCCCTGTGGTGGTCCCGGCCCCCTGGGCGGAATGTCCCAAGCAGAACCCGGGGACTGAGGCTCAGCACTGGCGTCCTCTGCAGCGCAAAGAAGCCGAGAGACAGCGTTCTCGGCGGAACAGAGAGTCTGAGCGATGGCGTCCTCGGCGGAACAGAGAGGCTGAGCGACGGCCTCCTCGGCGGAACAGAGAGGCTGAGCGACGGCGTCCTTGGCATGGACGTAACTTGGCTCTTGGACGTAACTTGGCTCTTGGGATGTGGACGTAACTTGGATCGTGGATGTAACTTGGCTCATAGACGTGTCTCGGCTCATGGACGTGCCTCTGCTCGTGGACATAACTTGGCCCATGGACGTGCCTCGGCTCGTGGATGTAACTTGACCCGCAGACGTGCCTCGGCTCGCCGACGTAACTTGGCCCGCGGACATGCCTCGGCTCGTGGATGTAACTTGGCCCACGGACATGCCTAGGCTCTGCGGCCTGGACGTGGACATGCCTTGGCTTTGCGGCGTGGACGTGCCTCGGCTTTGCGGCCTGGACGTGGACATGCCTCGGCTCTGCGGCCTGGACGTGGACTTGGCTCAGCTCTGCGGCCTGGACGTGGACGTGCCTTGGCCCTGTGGCCTGGGCGTGAACGTGCCTGGGCTCCCGGGCTCGGACGGGGACAAAACTGGGCTCCCGGGCTCGGACGGGGACAGGGGTGAGACAGGGCCTTCAGGCATGGACACAGGGGAGACAGGGCTTCAGGCGTGGACACGGGGGAGACAGGGCCTTCAGGTGTGGGCACGTGTGAGACAGGGCCTTCAGGTATGGGCACGTGTGAAACTGGGCTCTCAGGCATGGGCACGTGTGAAACGGGGCTCTCAGGCGTGGGCTCACTCAGTTGTAGCTGTTTGTGTAGTGCTAGCATACGCTCGAGCTCCTTCAGTCCCTGGGTGATGCGCTCGTGGAGCGCCATACACATCAGCGTGGCTCCTATCCCGAGCTGCCTCAACTCCTCGAGCTGTTCTGCTTGCCACTGTAGCTGTGCTACCACTGATTCGATGCGGCGATGCCTTTCCCAGGGCTCTGGAACTCCAGACCTCCCTGCTACCCCCATAGTGAGGGTACACTGCTGGCTCACCGCAGCGAGAGGCAGGGCGTCCTTGAAGGACGAGCTTCCTCTCTCGTCTGCTGCTTCCAGATATGGTCTTTTGTTCTGTCACGTTTGGGTTAATGAGACGGAAGCAGGCGCAGACTTGAGTTTAAACATTTATTGGATTGTAGAACAAAACAATAAAACAAAGACACTAAGACTAATCTACTTAAACATGAAGGCAGGAAACAAACACTAAGGCTACAAAACAAGCCAGACACTGTGACACAGAAACGTGAGTCTAAACACAACGAAAGACAAGGACTACATGAAAACCAGGACTATTTATACCAACAGTGCTAGTTAACCCCACCGTGAAACAGGTGCAGGAAGACATGTGAATAGTAGTGAACAGTGGCTGGTGGGACATGGAGTCTGCCGGCAAACTGGGGTGGAGACACACACAAAAACGTAAACACAGTCCACGTGTAAAGAGCTGTCATGCACTCTGCTTCTGGCAGAGCAAATGTGTAGTGCCTGCACCTGGCCACCAGGGAGCGCCATGAGCCTGCGTACAGCCACCAGGGGGCGCCATGACCAGTACCGGTGCAGTGCCTGCACACAGCCACCATGAGGCGCCATGACCAGCAACGGTGCAGTGCCTGCGTCCAGCCACCAGGGGGAACCGTGAAAGTATAAAGCGCTTTGTGGATCTGCTTTACCGCTATCTAAGTGCAGACCAGTTACCATTTATCATACTGTGATTTGGGACACTACTTCTAATCTCAGATACTATTTTGGACTGATAATATGTGAATTGATAGTATTCACATGAATTGGAACGCAGCGCCAGGTCATGTTCACATTCACCCGATTTCTGATTACAGACACCTGGATTCACTCACCACTATATAAGCACACAACAAACATACCCTCAGTGCGAACTATAGTTCAGTGTTCTTAGTTCTTGATGTACCAAGCTTTTAGTGATATTCTGGTATTTGTAATTTGTTTTCTGAATCTTGGTTTGCCTCGTTAATTCTGATTGCTGATCACCTGACCCTTGCAAGGTTTTTTGCTGTTTTTTTTTTATCTCAGGATTTTGGATTGTTTGCTATTTGTCTCTGCCAATAAACATACTTTGCATGACACTATCATACAAGTCCCTGTGATTGAGCCGTTACTGTAGACACAATAACATGTTAGAACGAGCGCATTGATATTAACCTATCATTCATGGTATGGTTGTAAATGCATGCCTGAGCCATGTAGATATGTAAAAAATACTGCACACCTTCAGACCAATCAGATTTGAGAATGCAAGCATGTTCTGGTATAATATATTGTCACAGTGTGAAACACAGAGCTCTGACCCCAGCTTCCTAACATGCTGCGATATGTGAAACAAAGCATTTCACTGTGCTGTATATGAAAAGTAAAGGCGTATTCTTCTTCTCGCTGTTGAAATCTGATAAATCTCTGTTGAAATCTGATCTGAAATCTGACTTGATTAATAACCGCTCCTGCATCTATGCATTTCTTGTTTGTCATCAGGTAAAACACTCCCGTCTTAAAATCTGTCATCACCAGACAAGCCCTCTATGTTAAGTGGTGAAGCTGACAGCTCTAGCTCATAAGATAGATAATCATGTCAAACCTGTCGCCTTTGAGTTCAATCGACGAATAGCGACAAAGAAAACTATAATTCAGCACTCTTTATTTATTTATTTATTTATTTATTTTATTTGCACTGGGACGGTGCAAACTAGGCATTTTTCTTTAGAGAATCGAGTGTCGTGGTGAAAAGAGAACAGCAGTGGGATGAGGTGAGAAATATTTCAAAAGGCTTCTTTCAGAGATTGATGGTTGTTGCCATAGTAATAGTGTTAACAGGTCTTGGCTCTTTTGGATTGGATGTACATAGGCAGGCACAGACTGACTTGCTAAATACTTTCTTCAGGGTAGAATTATGATGCCAGGTTTAAGAGGAGGCACCCTGGGCTGTGTCATCAGCCAGTTTCTTAGAAAAGTGACAGAAACATTTATCATCTGTTGCTATTAAATATACAGTGTTTGTACTGTATTTCTTATTTGTATGGAAATAAATAGAAGTCAAGTGAAATATACTACTGCGACAGTGTTTGCTAATGCTTTGTGCGTTCTCTCTCTCTCTCTCTCATGCCGTGATCACACAGCAGATGCTGAGAAGGTCACAGCTAACAGAAGTAGGCACAGTGATGCATCTTGAATACAAACCCATAGACTTTGTGCTTCCAGAACCATGAAGAAGAAATCTTGACTTTTTTAACATTTATTTTTATTTTCATCACGTCGAAGATTTTTTTTTTTTTATGTAACAGCCTTTTCTAGCAGGAACAACCTGTTAAGTGGTTTTGCAAGTTTGAGAATAGGATTTTTCAACATGGTCTTTCTGGATGAATCAGGTAATAAACCCAGTTCATTTAGCAATGCTAGCATTTATTGTAATGCTTTCCTGACATTTATGGACCATGAAACACAACAATTGAGCACACCATATTCAGTTTTTCATCTTTCCCTCAGAGTAATGTCTTTGAAAAAAAAAAAAAAACATTTTGGTTCCCTAAAGAAGGTTTAGTCTAATTGGGAACCCATCCATCCCATCCATCCATCTTCAACCGCTTACTCCTTTTCAGGGTCACGGGGGAACCTGGAGCCTATCCCAGGGAGCATCGGGCACAAGGCAGGGTACACCCTGGACAGGGTGCCAGTCCATCGCAGGGCACAATCACATACACACTCACATTCATACACTACGGACACTTTAGACACGCCAATCAGCCTACCATGCATGTCTTTGGACTGGGGGAGGAAACTGGAGTACCCGGAACCATTTGACGCAAATTATTAAAAACACAAATTATTATTATTTTCCATCACAAATATTTGTCCACATAATGGTAACATTTACGATGGGCAAAGTCTATTTCATTCACTGTGGCACCACAATGTCCATCAATCAATGAGGTCTTTACTGACAATCCTAGAAAATGATTATTGCAATGCATAAAAAGATGCTTTTCCCCGGCCCTTAATCCTGTCATGCATAAATAGTTTAAAAAGATCTAGTACTTCTAATTGCATTTCTTGTTATTTTTTCTAAATAGCTCTTATAATGAAAAGTAAATGAATTATCCCTTGTGTAGGAGTTTTAAAAAAAAACAAAAAACAAACAGATATGACAAACAGGATCGTAGGCAAGTTAGTGTATTAAAAAAAGAAAAATTAAACACTTAAACATTGTTAGACTCAAACAAACGGTATTTAGACCTTCAAATAAAGTTTGAAATTGCAAGTAATCATTTGAGAGCTACAACAACAACAAGCTACTTTGTAGCCGGAAGTTGGTGGAGAGTTCGTCCACCATTTCTTTTGAGCTGAGAGACTTCAGCAAAAAGGATGTTATGATTTAGACAGCCTTAGAATGGCTGATTCCCTGATCAGTGCCCTAATGACTGAACTAGGCAACAGATGTCACTATCACCAGAATTCTAGCCAACAGATGTCACTATCACCAGAATTCTAGCCAACAGAGGTCACTATCACCAGAATTCTAGCCAACAGAGGTCACTATCACCAGAATTCTAGCCAACTCTAGCTAGACGTTACTATCACCAGAATTCTAGCCAACAGACGTCACTATCACCAGAATTCTAGTCAACAGATGTCACCATCACCATAATTCTAGCCAACAGAGGTTACCATCAACAGAATTCTATCCAACAGAGGTCACTATCACCAGAATTCTAGCCAACAGAGGTCACTATCACCAGAATTCTAGCCAACTCTAGCTAGACGTTACTATCACCAGAATTCTAGCCAACAGACGTCACCATCACCATAATTCTAGCACACAGAGGTTGCCATCACCATAATTCTAGCCAACAGAGGTCACCATCACCAGAATTCTAGCCAACAGAGGTCACCATCACCAGAATTCTAGCCAACAGAGGTCACTATCACCAGAATTCTAGCCAACTCTAGCTAGACGTTACTATCACCAGAATTCTAGCCAACAGACGTCACCATCACCAGAATTCTAGCCAACAGAGGTCACCATCACCAGAATTCTAGCCAACAGAGGTCACCATCACCAGAATTCTAGCAAACAGAGGTCACTATCACCAGAATTATAGTGTAGTTGTTCTCCTCCTGTTCTATGGCCCATAAAAGCATGATTTCCAGAGTCTTGTTGCAAAGTTTTGGCAAACTGTCTAGCTGTGTAAGATCTGAACCATGTTACTCATTATTGAATTACCTGTATATGAATATCCTCATCTGACAACTCCTTTGGATCATCCCTGTCTGTCTGATCTCATTTTGCTTGATTGTGTTCTTACCTTTTCCTGCATTGCAATTTTGCATAATGCAAACCAAAAGAAAAGCACAACCCTCTGCATACGGATCCTCCTGCCTCTACCTGAGTCTAGATCCTTGCAAGACAGAAGGATAAAATGCCAACAATAACAATTATAGTCATTAATTTATCTCACATTGGAGATTTACTAGCTCTCCCTCCTGCCTTTGCAACTCCTGACAGCAGTTACTTAGTAACAGGTGCATCCCAGTGACAGGGATTTTAATAATCAAGCCTATACCTTGGTGTTATTTGAACATTTCTACCAATGTGTGTTTGTGTCTGCGCCTTGTTCGTGACTGTGTCTTCATCCTGCATTGCTAATGGCAGTGTGTGTGTGAGCAGGTATGACAGGGTCTCAGTGTTCTGTCAGGTTTAGGTGATAATGGCGTTGGTGTGACATTTTTGTCATTGTATTGTGCTCATTTACTTTTCTGCTTTCCTTTCATTTTAGCCACAATCGTTTCATACATTATCACAAGGGTGAAAAGTGAGTTCACATAGCTGGGATTTTTAACAAGTTAATTATTATATGAAATTCAGTTACCTTCTGTGGTTGCTTGGAATATTTGTAAAAAAAAAAAAAAAAAAAAAAGAAAATAAAGTGCATTTGGCTTTTCAGGGCACAAATGTAAAACAGACATTCACGGCTAAGACTAATGCTTTTTTAGACATTGACAAAGTTGTTGTTATTCTACTGTCTACCACATTATACTGGAGTTCAGTATTGAATAAAACCTCAAAGTGCAGACTTTCAGCTTTAATTTAAGGGCATTTACATTCAAATCAGGTGAATTGTGTAGGAATTCAACGGTTTTCTGAGAGACTGAAAGTAATTGGACCGTTGGCTGTGTAGGAGCCTTATTTTAGGTTCCCATTGTTTAAATTTATTTTACTTATGTTAAGTGGATATTTGGTTCTTACTGCGCATGCTCAGTAATTTTGGGCTACGTTATTTGGATGTGCAAGTTTAGGACAAAACAAGCTTTTGACTGTAAGGGATTGCAGAAAACAAATACAGTCTTGAGAAGACATAATAAAACAAATGGATAATATTGTATGACAATTGAAAGAAATGTGACAAGTTGTTGAGTTTGAAAAATAAATAAAAGACTAAGGATATTTCATGGACGTCAGAGTTTTTCGCTAAGAAGACAAGCGCTAAGACGTGAACTAACTTTAAGAAAATCACATGTCCTGTTCCAAGGTTTCATTGTATTCTCTCATAATCTCACTTGCAAGTAACCAAATCAAAGGTCTAGATTTGATTTGAAGTGTGGCATTTACATTTTGATTCCGTTGCTGTTACCTTTCGATATGAAGTCCAACGAGCCGTCACTGCCAGTGAACCAAGTCATCATTAATCTGAAAAATTCAAACAAACATGAGAGAGAGCAAAAACATTAGGTGTGGCCAAATCAACTACATTCTTAAAAAGAAAGAACACACTAGTGGTCTCCAGAACACCAAAAGAAGAAAGAGGAAAAACACAAAAAAAAGAAGTCTGGTGAATGACTTGTTGAAGAAAAACCCATTCACAACAATTTGCCACAGTTTACACTTACCGCCAGGAGGACCTTCTTGATCTGGCCAAGTCAACAATCAAGAGAAGTTTTCACCAGAATAAATAAAGATGGATTACCACGAGATGTAAACCACTGGTAAACCTCTGACAAGAGTAGAGTTATATCTGTGCAATTCTATGGACAGATGATACAAACAAACATCAACGTGTACCAGAATGATGGGAAGAGAAGAGTATTGAGAAGATAAGGAGTTGCTCATGATCCGAAGCATAACACCTCATTTCATGGCATGAGCATTTTTGTGTGCCAATGGAACTGCATCCTATGTATTTATTGATGATGTGACTCCTGACTAAAGTGACAAGATAAAATCTGAAGCGTATAAGTGAATCTGAAGTGTATATTATCTGCACAGATTCAGCCAAATGCTTCAAAAGTCATGGTGCTTCCCAGGGCAAACAGACAATGACCTGAAGTGTACTTTGATATCAAACCAAGATTTTTACGGGAAAGAAATAGAATGTTCTGCAGTGCCCAAGTCCATCACCTGACCTGAATCCATTTGAGCATGTGTTTCATTTGTTAAAGGCAAAATTCTCCAAGCAGGAACTGAAGACAGCTTAAAAGAAAAAAGGCCTGACAGAACGTCACCAGGGAAGAAACCCAGGATCTGGTGAGGTCTATGAGTTCCAGATTTTGTTAGAATATCCACTTTTAGCCTCATATAAGAAGTGCTGTAATTCCTAAATCGTTCACCCAATATGGATGTAAATACCCTTACGTCTGCACTCACGTAGTGTTAGGTTGATTATTTATACTGTTGCACCCAGCTTAACATACAATTATGCTTTTCAGCGTCCAAATATTTATGGGCCTGACTGTATACAGTTTTGCATGTATTAAGTCCTAGATGTTTACAGTGATACTCTCTGACATGCGTCAGTGCATTTAGAACTTTTCCAAACAGCATCTAAAGCGTATAGTTAACATGTGCCATCACTTATCTCCTGTCCTGTCATGCTTTCTGACAGGAGCACTGGTATCAGCTGAGGTTTTTCACTCTTTTATTGCTCTCTTGGGCTATGATTTGCACCTTCTTCATTTTATCTTCCCAAGAACACCTGGGGAATCAAAGCACAGAGCCGGCATTCATTCTCCACGTCTTCTAATGAGGCCCCAATTCATGCAAAGGACACTATGCATTGCAAAGCTGTACTCTGCTACACAAATGACACTGCTTTAACAATTACACTTCATTGCTGTCTCAGTTTTACTTACTGTCAACTGCAGAAATATTTGCACCCTTGGTAAAGATGGGTAAAAAAAGAAAACAAAGGTCATGAAATAAAGTTTTGTGATTAATTACTTTAATAAAGAGATGAGAGAAAACTAACTTTTACTTGGAGTAAATGTATTACACATACTAAATGTGTCACAAGTATTGGCACCCCTATAAACTCATATGTACAAAATGTAACTGTGTTTATATTTTACTTCACTTAAGTCAAGTCATCTTTGTTTATATAGCACATATAATTTATATATTATAAATTATAAAGACAGCATGTGTCAGTCAAAGTGATGCACAATGACATCAGTTAAATCGAAACAGCAAAAAAAAAATATATATATAATAACATATTAAAAAGGATTAAAAGGCAAACCCACTGTTTAAAATACAGGACATAACAGAAGACTTGATACTAAAGACCTTAAAAAGACTCAAATGTCTGGTAGAATAAATAAGTTTATCAATTGGATTTACAAATGTCAAACATTGGGGATAACTTTTATTTATTTATTTATTTTAAAGGGTAAATGTTCCATAATCTTCGAACTGTGACAAAAAGGCTGGTAACCTTAAAGTATAAATATACGTTAACACAGAGACCAGATTTATGTGTCTGAAACATGTTTTAATTTCATTAATATGAAATCAAATCTATGTGTACTGTATTGTTAACATAAGTTTGTCAGGCAGCAGATACGAAATCATGATTTCATATATCCCCATTAAGTTATGTGAACTTATTTCTTCTCTTGAACTCCAGTTGTAAAGTTTTGGATATTAAAAAAAATCTGCACTAAGTGTAGTGTGTAATCTCCTCAACCACCATGTGAAAGTGATTGGATGAGGCGACAGCAGCCACAGTGCATCAGAACTCCCAGCAGCTATTAGTGGAGAGGAAAGAGCGATGTAGCCAATTCAGAGATGGGGATTATTGGGTGGTCATGACACATACGGGCGAATTTTTCCAGGACAATGGGTTTAAACCCCTACTCTTTTACGATAAGTGTCCTGGGATTTTTAATGACCACAGAGAGTAGGACCTTGGTTTAAGGTCTCATCCTGAAAGACGGTGCTGTTTTTACAGTAGTGTCCCCATTATGCTAGGTTATTAGGCCGGACACAGACTACAGGGTGAGCACCCCCTGCTGGCCTCAGTAATACCAATTCAAAACAAATGTTTTACCCAGGAGGTTAAATGTTTTACCTCCCATCCAGGTACTGGCCAGGTTCAACCTTACTTAACCTCAGTGAAACACCAGGCAAGAGCTGCAGGGAGATATATCTCCGGCCATAATGTGAACAGCAGGACCGCGATTCCGGTTTGGAGATGACACAATTAACATTACTAATTATGGATGCCAATGAAAATATCTTGGATGGAAAAAAAGGGTAATTGTTTTTACCTAAACAGATTAAATTTATATTAAGTGGCAGTTCTAACGCTTTACACATAATGCTAATAATAATGGTAACGACAAAGTGATTGAAAATGCTTTTTTTCCGGCACCGAGCACTCATAAACACATTGAGCAGCAGCAGAACAGTAAAAATGTCAGCTGTGTTGACATATACAGCTAGTTTGTGGAAGGATTATTTGGAAAGTGTACTATTATGTTTTGGTACAGTTTACCATGCATTTCTGCAGCTGAGTTTTAACGATTGACACTGCCTACATTGTAGATTATACCAAGATACTCTTGGTAGATTGCAATTCATTTTTTATTTTACTACACAGTAATCAACAGAGGGCTGCACAGTGAGTAGCATTGCCACCTTACAGCTCCAGGGTCCCAGTTCGATCCTGAGCTGGGGTTATTGTCTATGTGGAATTTTCCTTTTTTCTGTGTGGGTTTCCTCTGGGCTCTCTGGTTTCCTCTCATGTCCCGAAATCATTCCCATAGATGGATTGGCTAAAATAAACAGCCCTTAGGTTTGAATGAGTGTATGAATGTATGTGTGCTCTGGGATGCTGCTCCCTGACCCTGTTCCACTAAGACCCTGAGAAGGATAAAGTGGTTACTAAAAGTGAGTGAATGATTAAGTAATCATCAGAACAGTGAAAAAATGCATAACGAAGAGTGCTGCAATGGAAGCCAATGACTTTGTGGGTGCAACATTGTGCCAAATGCCAACTCCTCAGCACAACTGGACTCTGTTTGTATGACACAGTAGCCTATTCCTAACTCTGTATGTTCTCAACAGAACCTAGAGACATCTCAATCTTTGTCTCAGAATGTCTTTTGTTGCGGGGTGCACGGTGGCTTAGTGGTTGGCCTGTCCGCCTCACACCTCCAGGATCTGGGGTTCATGTCCCGCCAGGGCCATGTGTGTGCGGAGTTTGCATGTTCTCCCCCTGCGTCGGGGGTTTCCTCCACCAGTCCAAAGACATGCATGGTAGGCTGATTGGCGTGTCTAAAGTGTCCGTAGTGTATGAATGGGTGTATGAGTTTGTATGTGATGGTGTCCTTGTGCCCGATGCTTCCTCGGATAGGCTCCAGGTTCCCCGTGACCCTAAATAAGGAGTAAGAGGTAGCGGATTGATGTCTTTTGTTGCAGTGGCACAAAATCAGCTGTTGGTGAGGGGTACGATATGCATTCTAAGATCACCTAGCTCAATTCATGACCAAAAAATTCTTTAACAGTGTAAGATTTTTGTCTGCAAAAAAATCACAGAACTGGTACAGTGTAACAGTATCTTCAGTTACAATTAGGTTTTGTTTTTGGTTTTTTTTCAACTATGAGTCTATCAGATTGCGTTTTAAGCATCTCAATGTAAACTCACAGCTCTTTTACGTCAAACAGGGAGGGAACGATATGGTAAATCCATGCTTGTAGTGTGTTTGTAATGAGTGAAGGGAAATTGAAAGCAGTGAAGCCACGTCTGTAGTCACTTTGATGTAGTCTTCCTTGCGATTCTAGCCTTTAGCTAGTGTGAGGCTTTCACTGAGTGTGTGTTTGTGTGTTTGTTTGTTTCCTGCTGTCTCCTTCTGCTCTGCAGGACTTGTGAAGATTATAGTTTTTAGGAACAAATTCAGCTCCAGGTCAGTGTTTAAGCACTACATACTTTTAGAGTTCGCCCACACATAAAGAACACAGGCTCACTGTACTAAAACTACAAAACCGCCTGAATGTGTTGTGGTGAGATTAAATGATTACAAGCTGTAACCTCCAAGCTGTCCATAGATTTCACCATCAGACCACCTCCACCTAGACTGTAGTGATGGTGTCAAACTCATCCTGTTATGTTCTTATAAAAGACATTTATTTTGTTCCAAACAGGACAAAGACATAATCCAAAAAAACATGGTCAGTAAACAGGCAAGGCTCAGACGATGTACAAATCGCAAAAACAAGGGCAGTCAAGGTCAAGAATGTACAAGAAAGAGGCCACACCGAAAACACCAAATACATCAAAAGAGGTCAAAACCAGAGAGACGAACAATGGCGGAAACGGCTTGGTCTCGACTTGTACAAGAGACACAGCGTGTATATAATTTGCAATGGATTTTACCGCTGTCTCTTCTTCTTCTTCTTTGGTTTTTATGGTGGTTGGCAAATCAACTTTTTGCAAATCAACATTACCACCACCTACTGGACTGGAGTGTGGGCAGCAAATTGGAAGGAAAAAAGTAATAACAACAACAACAACAACGATAATAATAATCCATCCATCCATCTTCTACCGCTTACTCCTTTTCAGGGTCACGGGGAACCTGGAGCCTATCCCAGGGAGCATCGGGCACAAGGCGGGGTACACCCTGGACAGAGTGCCAGTCCATCACAGGGCACAATCACATACACACTCACATTCATACATTACGGACACTTTAGAGACGCCAATCAGCCTAACATGCATGTCTTTGGACTGGGGGAGGAAACCGGAGTACCCGGAGGAAACCCCCGACACACGGGGAGAACATGCAAACTCCACACACACATGGCCCTGGCGGGACTCGAACCCCGGACCCTAATAATAATAATAATAATAATAATAATAATAACAAGAAGAAGAAGAAGAAGAAATCAATAAATAATAAATAAATAAATAGATACTAGATATTCATACTAAATTACTAAACTCTCACTTATCCCAATATTGTTCAGATAATTTATTTGGAGACGGTTCACTTTTCCAAGATGTTTTTCCCAGCAAGTTCTCTAGTTTCGTGTTTTGCTTTCCAATCTGCATCTCTAGCTCATTTCTTTCTTCCTCATATCTTTCACAGTCTAACAGAATGTGTTTTAATGTCTCTTGTGTATTGCAGTGGGTGCAGAGTCCAGTGGGTTGTTTTCCTTTTCTGTGTAATGTTAGATTTAAGCCAGCATGGCCTATTCTAAGATGCATAATCATCTCTTCCTTTGGGTTCCTGCCCTGCCTCATACTCATGCCTACTTGCTTTTGTATATTTTATCGGTGTTGTCCGGTATCCCAGTATTTGCAATGGATGTGACTACTGAGAGTTTTTGTATAGTGAGAGTGTGGCAGTGCAGGTGATTGAGTCTAGGTGTGTGTAACGTAATCAGTAATCAGGGTTCAGATTGTGACCGTGAGAAGGTGGGATGTGTAGTTAGGCACAAGTTGCCAAGTTAGTGTGTAAATCTAAAGCCTAGTTCGGTCACATGGATTAGCAGCAATGTGAGATGTATGTGTAATATGCTCTTCATCTCTCTCTCTCTCTCTCTCTCTCTTTCTCGCTCTCTCTCTCTCTCTCTCTCTCCATCTTATTTCTCCTTCTCATGCCCCTCTTTCTTAAGTGCACTTTCATCTCTCTATCTAAGCCAACCTAATTAGTTTATCCAGAACGTTCTGTATTATAACTTCATTTAAATGCAATTCCTCATCGCAGACAGATTTTAATATGAATGCCACTTGTTTGCTGCTAATATATATAATGCTGATATATTTGATTTTAAAACTCTTGCATTGATAGATACAGTGCTCAGCATAAACGAGTACACCCCAACAGATGTCTCAGAAAATCATGTCTCTTTTTAGAATGAATACTTTGTATGGGATCCTATGCAATAAAATATTCCAACAGCTTTATTTGGTTTATTGGTTGCAAATGAGATTTGTCAGTACAACAAAACAAACAACATGTAATTTTTTTAAACAAAGTGATTTAAGACCATGGTGCAGAAATGAGTACACCCCAATTAAGCTTGATAAAATGCTAATTAACTGGAATTAAACAAAAGATGAGTAATCAATCATCACAGAAGTGTCTGCCAGATAACTGACAATTAAGGGTGGTATTTAATCCATAAAATCCCCTCCCATTCAATGCTGACAATTATGGCACCACATATAAGAGAAATGTCACAAGTCTTGTGAAAGAAAATAATTTTTTTACACAAACAAATGTCAGGGCTACAAGAAAATGTGTAAAGCATTGCTAATCAGTTCAAAAAAGGATGGACTTGTGACAAGCAATATGACATGTTCAGGCCATCGAAGCTAACGCCTCGAGATGTCCTAAGAAGTGTTGAGGAAAATTGGCATGCAAGTTCATCACAGTTAGCTAAAGCTGTAGAAAGCCAAACTGGTGTGACTGTTTCATGTGACACGATATGATGTATGATGCAGAGGAGTAGCACGCAAGGGTGTCGTCCACGAAGGACGCGCATTTGCATTTTGCAGGGCCCATATTGACAAATTTTAAGAATATTGGGACACCATGCTTTGGTCTGATGAGACAATGTTAATCTTGTTAGAATTGATGGCATCCAAACTGTATGGCATTGCAAGGGGGAAGAGTATAATTCATGGTACCCACAGTAAAGCATGGTGGTGGCGGCGGTGTTCTTTTGTGGGGTTGTATGAGTGCTGCAGGTGTCAGGGAATTGCACTTCATCGATAGCATCATGAATTCACAGATGTACTGCCAAATCCTGAAAGAGAAGATGTTACCATCTCTCCGCACCCTGAGTCACCTGGCACTCTTTCAACATAATAATGACCCAAAACATACATGCAAGGCCTCTGCTGCATCTCTGAGGAAGAAAGTGATTTATTGGCCAAGTATGTCATCCGACCTCAACCCAATAGAACACCTACAGGGAGTTCTGAAAAGACAAGTTGGGCATCATTCAACATCCAGGCTCTGAAAGAGTTCATTCTCCATGAATGGAGAAAGATCGATGAGATTCTCCATGTCCAGAAGAGTTGGTGCTGTTCTTAAAAATCATGGAGGACGTACAAAATACTACATTTGGTGTAAATTTTTGTAGGGCGTATTCATTTTTGCAACACCTCATTTGAATACAATGTAGAGTACTGTACTGTAGGTCTGAACATGCAATACATATGATCTGAAGAGAAGAACAAAGTTTTATGTTAATATTTTAACATAAATTAATATTTTAATATTTTAATCAGAAATTTTCTGATTGGCCGGCCGGTGTGCATTTCCTCGTCTGTGGACACCTTTAAAGTAGATCTAATCAAGGACATAACCACAGCTCTCTAACAATGTGCCTGATCCCATGCTAGCAAATTGGATTGTAACCATGGCAACAAGCACAAATACCACTTTTATTCAAGCCCTGTATTTATACATCACTATCACCATCATTATATCAAGAAAACAATAAACTTGGCACTCTGCTTCACATTACAGTATGCTGTTCTTTGCCTTTGTCTCAACCATTATTTAACCATACAAGGACATTTTCTTGGCTGTTATCTCTTAAATAAAACATGAAATTATGCAGTGACCAAAAGTTGCTGAACAAATCAAAACAGTTTAGATGGTCTAAAGTAGTGATGATAAAAGACTTTTCCCCAAGTACTGTTGAAGTTCCCAAATTTGCTGAACACGTCTTTAAAGGTGTTAAAAAAAAAAGAAAGAAAGAAAGATGGGGGGGGTGTTGTTAGTGCATGGTGGCTTAGTGGTTAGCATATTTGCTTCACAGCTCTGTGCTTGGAGGTTTCATTCCCACCTCTACCCTGTGTGTACAGAGTTTACATGTCCATAGTGTGAGTATATCTGCAATTGTGCCCTGTGATGGGTTGGCGCCCCATATACTGTGTCCCCTGCCTTGTGCCCCGAGTCCCCTGGGATAGGCTCCAGGCAACCTGTAACCCTGTGTAGGATAAACGGTACAGAAAATGGATGGTTGATTCTGTATGTATCAGTCTCACTATGTATATTTTATCTGGTACTGCATGTGTGTTGATTGGGGTTTATGTGGTTCTTCAAGTCAGGAATGTAATAATAAGTAATAAAACATGACAGGCCTGATAAAGGAAGTGTTATATCGACTGACACAAAGCGTATCCTAAAGTGTTTTATTCCCATCATACCACACAATTTGTCTTATTTATTAAAGAATAACACACATGCCTTTTTTAAAATCAGTTTATAATTACATTTAATGTTGTTGAACATCCTCTTATTACTCACATTATGTTCCCTCACTCTATTCTGAAGAATCTCCCTGTGGTGGAAAACTTCAATGAACAAATGGACCTTAAACTGCTGAAACTAATTGAAGTCGTCGTAAATGAATGCTAAATAATTGTCTGACTTTTTATAAAACCATTTCTTAGTAGTCTTAGATTATGTGGAGCATCCACCATATTAATGAGTTATTGCTATAGAATCAATAACATTAGAACCAGAGCATTAATATAAACCTGCATTTTCAATTACTGCCATTGCAATTATTGTCCAAGCTGCTGTTATAGTAAATTCATCAATGCCTTGCATCCAAGCAGATTTGGGAATTCAATAGTGTTGTGGAATGAATATAAACTCATCACACACAGTAGGTTGAAAGTCCAAGGGCACTTGCGTGAAGTACAATTCTTCGCTGCTTATGTAAAACAGATTACTTCCATCACCTGGTGTTCAGTCTGTCCCTGAAACAGCACTCAGCTGAAATCTTGTTCTGCAAATGATTTGACACAGGCACCGTGAGCCTTTTTTTTTTCTTTTTTTCTTTTCTGTGTCATCTCTGTGTGATATTAGTCTGCAAAAAGTGTGCCCTGTGTATTAACACACTTCTGTAGAAACTGTCTGAAGTCTTTCCAAAGAGCTGGCACAGATGGACTATGTGTTGCAGAACAGCTGTATGGATGTCACTGAAGAGGATTCTGGGTAATTATGGCACAGCCTATTACCTACTTTTTGGTATTGCATGTTGGACTGGTAGTCAATGCTAACACCTATGTTCACATATGTTGACATGATTGTGAGGAGGAAATTTCACTGCATGAGAGAATCGATACAGCTCAGCCGAAAGTCAGATCACAGCCAAAATGATAACGATTCTTTTCGTGCATCAATTATTAGTGGGGTTATTGTAGTAGTATGTATAATAGCATATAATGTCTTTTTTTTTTTAATTAAAAATGATCATTATTGCAATGATAATGGTCATATGACAGAGAGTATTAGTTATGCCTGGTCCTAAAGTGCTTGTGTTTAATTAGGTCTTTTAAAACAAAGCATGTCGGATAAATTAAAGTGGAGGCTATTTAAACAGCACACTGAATGCAAATGAGAGTGGCCCCTTAGGCAGCAGCATGAGAGGTGGAGGGAGGCAGCAGGAAACATTTACAGCAGTTCCTTAATTAACTTTAGCTGCAATGATGGTTCGTTGTCCATTCTTTCCTGATAGAAATGCATTAAAGAAAAAAAAAGAAAGCAACACCACACTTACAATGTGCCAATGCAGGAAAAGTGTTCAGACTCGCTCAAAAGAGTTAAATAACATTGTAGCCATACTCTATATCTATCTTAGACTATGGCTATAGTGTAATAAAATTGTAAAAAATAAAAGATTCTGAATGCAACTGTATGTCGAATTAGCACTCAAGTTGCCTGCAAATGGTTTGTGTTTAGCAACATTACTTATTCATGTGCTTCACCTTTAATCCCGATGTCTGTGTGAATAAATTACAGTCTTTAAGTGCTGCCCTTATCTACATGAACCATTCGTGTATCGTAGCCTGGTGTAAATTTGGATAATTGCTTGGCAGTTTAATGAGATACTTTTGAACGTAGGTGGTATTTTAAAATTATTATTATTATTATTATTATTATTACTATTATTATTATTATTATTATTATTATTATTATTATTATTATTATTAATGACAGCCGGGTTGTGTGCAGAGCCTGTAGTAAATCAATTCAGCCCTCAGTACTAGAGGATTTGTGGTGTTATTCTCATTTAGTTTAGTCTCTCCAATATACAATTCAATTATGTAAATTATAACAACAACAACAAAAAAAATACAAAGGAACAAACAAAAGACTTTCACTTCACACAAACTTCATAATCTCACCTTCACCTTGAGATACACTGAAAAAAGAACAGCTCATTGATTTGAATGCGTACATCAGTTCCACATGATTGATTTGAGGTACATTAAGGTACATGATTTTGTACATCCAACATGATTTGATCGTGTATTTTCAAAGCCCTGAATAAAATCAAACACTGCACCTTCACCCAAGCTCAGGATCAAAGCCAGGTTGCTGGTGTTGTGAAGTGGCAGCATTACCCAGTTCACTATCATATCACACATGGTTTAATCAGGTCGATTTAATACTATAGTCACTTCTTCCCATCAGTGCCAACATCCTCAGCAGATTTTATAACGTAATTGAGTTGCGTTAATATTACCTAAATTAATCATGCTCACTGTGTATAATTTAAACTAGTAAACAAAAGATTGCTTAGTATAAGCAATGAAAGCATGTTTTGATATATTCTTTGTGCTTTCTCCCTTTGCCATGATAACAGCTCTTAGTCTTCTCCTATAATACCTGATGAGCTCGAGAATACATGGCAATGTATCTGAGACCATTCCTCCATACAGAATCTCTCCAGATCCATCAAATTTCAAGGTCCACGCTACTCTTCAGTTCACTCCACAGGTTTAAAGTCAGGGGACTGGGATGGCCATGGCAGGACCTTGATTATGTGATGATAGAGTCCATGATGGCATGTATCCTAACAAAATGTCCAGGTCCTCTAGCAGAAAAACAGCCCCAAAACATTAAAGAGCCACCCCCATATTTAACCGTAGGCATGAGATACTTTTCCATATGGCTACCTCTCTGTGTGCCAAAACCACCTCTGGTGTTTATTGCCAAAAAGCTATATTTTGGTTTCATCTGACCATAGAACCCGATCCCATTTGTAGTTCCAGTAGTGTCTGGCCAACTGAAGACACTTGAGTTTGTTTTTGGATGAGAGTAGAGGCGTTTTTCTTGAAACCCTTCCGAACAACTTGTGTTGATGTAGGTGACTTTGGATTGTAGTTTTGGAGACTTTATGACCCCAAGACACAACTTCTGCAAGATGTGATCCTTTTTGGCCGCTCAAACCATCCTCTTCACAGTGCGTTGAAACAATACAGACTAATGTTCAATTCCAAGTTGATTCATAACATTTCCAATTGACTGGAAGTTCTTAATTATTTCCCTGATGCTGCTATTGGGCATTTTCAATGCTTGTGCTGTTTTCTTATAGCCACGTCCCATTTTGTGAAACTCAACAACCTTTTGCTAAAAATCACAGCTACATTCCTTGGTCTTACCCATTGTTATGAATGACTAAGGGAATTTGGTCTATGTGTTTACTCATATTTATATCCCTGTTCCTAGTCACCTAGGTGTACTAAAAAGTGTGCTGTGTTTGCAACTGTTCGATATCTATAAGATCAGCCTATTTTTGTGAATTTTCTTTTTAAATAAAAGATCAAAAGGTTTAACAATATAGACAATTTTTCACAGCCTTCTATGCTCACATTTACCAAGGGTTCCAATATTAGTGGAGGGCACTGTATGTAATATAGGCTTTGACTTGACCAGGTTTTAATACCAGGCTCTATGTTATCTTTATTACGCCAGCTTTTCTTTGAGTTAACGATGCATCCATTATTGATGTGTATTGCTGACTACTTGCTGGCTGATGTATACTGCTGTACCCCAGAGTTCTCCATGTGTCTAAGTGCATTTTATTAAATTCTGTATTTCATCCAATTGTCAGGCATTCCTCCAGAGGCTGTCAGACATATGCCTGTTCTTCTTAGATATTTTCTCAAATGCAATACCATTCACCGTGTTTCAATGCTTATCTTACCTTATCACGGTAAGCCATGTGTTTAAATACATTACCGCTCTAGAATAATGGAATTCTCTCAGTGTAAATTTTATTGTCTCCTGATCTGATCAATATCTAATCTGAAGTACAAAAGTAAAGTTGATAAAAGGATGGTAACGTGAACATTTCAAGACACATTAGGATGTGTTAAGATAATTTAAGGTTAGTGATGGTTTTGGTATAATGTCTCGTGATCTGATTTGCGTTCATCTTGATTGTGTGTAGGGTTTTGGACGGGAAACAGCAGTCTTATGGATATGACTACACAAGACCCCAGCTCAAGCCGGTTACAATTAAGCCGATGCAGCCTTCTCATTTGAGTTTCAATATATCCATGCAACCTAAGTATATCTGCTTAGTAAATCCTTTGCAAACTGGGTCATGCTCCACCTCCCAATTGGTACTCTTCCAGTTAACACAAGTTTATCTAGGTTTAATCCATTATGGCCTTATATGAATCTTCTTTAATAGTTCAGCAGGTGTTGATAACTGTGTATACTGTGGGTTGAAAAGCAAAACTGTTTATATTAATGCACTAATTCTAATACATTATTGTTTCTATTGTAACAGATAACTCATATGAACTTGTATGGTGGACTCTCAATATTATCTAAATCTTATAATAAACTGATCAAAACTTTTTATTTAACAAAAAAAAAAGCATCTAGTTAATCATACAGCGATATTTGTTTTTTTTGATGTCTAGCAACATTTATTTAACATTTATGGAAGGATCTCGTCTAGTGCAAGCACTTTGTAACCTCAGTAAGTTTTCCTACACAGGAGTCTTTGCCTTTCTTGGTGACAAGCTGTGTTTTTTTTTGTGTTCTGAACTTCAAGAGAGATGAAAATAGAGGCAGGGGAGAGAACGACTGTTTATAGCTTTTACAGTGGATATAAAAAGTCTACACACCCCTGTAAAAATGGCAGGATTTTTAGTTAAAGAATGAAACGAAGATAAATCATGTCAGATCTTTTGCCAGTTTAAATGTGCCAATTGCAAAGTATACAAATAAAGTAAAAAAAAAATAACCAAAACAATCAAACATTATAGGGGGGAAAAATACTTACGATAACCTGGTTGCATAAGTGTGCACACCCCAAAATTACTACTTTGTTGATGAACCTTTTGATTTTATTACACTTTTTGTATAAGGGTCTTTCAGCGTAGCACATCTTATCTCGGTAATATTTTCCCCCTTTTTCTTGCAAAAACATTAAAGATCCATCAGATTGTAAGGCCATCTCCTATGCACAGCTCGCTTCAGGTCACCCCCCAAATTTTTAGTTGGAGTCTGGTCTGGGCTCTGGCTAGGCCATTAAAATACATTGATATTCTTTTGGTTAAGCCATTTCTTTGTTGATTGTGATGTATGCTTTGGTCACTGAAAGGTGAAATTCCTTTTCATTGTCAGCTTACTAGCAGATAGTAATGTTTTGCACTAAAATCGACTTTTATTTGTAGCGATTCATGGTTCCCTCCACCTTGATAAAAGCCCCAGTTCTGGCTGAAGAAATGCAGCCCTTAATAACTATGCTGCCACCACCATGCTTCACTGTGTGCATGGTGATCTTTTGTTGATGTGCTTGCATTGCATCAACTATACTTTTTTTTTCTTTCGAATTATGGAATTATTATACCTTAGAACTTGTCCCATGAGACCTTGACACATTTAGTGGGGATGTTTTTTGTGAGGAAAGGCTTCCATCTAGCCACCCTACCCCACAGCCCAGAAAAATGAAGAATACGAGAGATTGTTATCACATGCAGAGAGTAATCAGTACTTGTCAGATATTCCTGTGGCTCTTTTAATGTTGCCGTTGGTCTCTTCCAGGTGTGCCTTCCAGGTGTGTTTTTTGTCTTGTCCTTTTGTAAATTTAAGAGGGTCATCCTGTTTTTGGTGATGTCACTGTGGTGCTCCATATTCTCCACTTGTTGATGATGGCCTTCACAGTGTTCCATGATAGCTCTTCGTTATTCCTCTCTCCTGATCGATTCCTTTCGACAGTGAGACCATGTACATGCTTTTTCAGCTAGCTGCGGACCATGGCTTCAGCAGTCAGATGAAGCAAAGATGTCAAGAAAATCCTACAGAAACAGTTGGTCTTTACTTGGGGTTAATCAGAATAATTTCATTGATGACAGCTGTATGATAATTACTTTTGAACATGAGATTGAATGTGTTTTGTTTATTCTGAACACAGCCACATCCTCATTTATAAAAGGGTTTGCACACTTATGCAACAAGTTTAATGTAAGTTCTTTATTTGTCCTATTTTTCCCTAAAATGTATCTGATTTTCATTAATTTTTTTATATATTGTAATTTCACATTGAGGATGGGAAAAGTTCTGACTTGATTTAATGTTTTTCATCACAAAAACGTGAGGTTTTAACAGGAGTATGTAGACTTTTTTTTATGCAAGTAGATGGTAAGTGATATGAGGAATTAGCTTATATTGTGGACATTCCACAACATTAGCCATAACTATAAATGGATAAAATGTATGAAAAGAGACCTTTTTATTATTTTTATTTCTTACAAAACGTTATGCATTTTTGTCTGTATAAAACAAAATACATTCAAAATTGATATGAACAGAGGATTAATATAATTTAAAAAAAAAATGTACTACAGGCTCACCATATCTTTAAAATAATTAAATAAATTGACAAATTTTTAAACAAAATGTCTGACCCGGGGTCTTTGAAAAGGATCGACTCAAACATAATGAGCTTCGTAGCAGAAATAGAGCTCCAGAGTCGGGTAAAATGCCTGTTTTTATGGAAATGAATGTCACCTGGAAAGCATGTCTCTCACACACAATACACACTGAAAAATGAAAGCAACGGCTCTCTAAACCTACTTTTATGAACATTATTTGTCATTTGTGCTGAAACATTATAGTAATAGCAGCTTTATGATTCTTTTATAGAAACTGTTAAAAGGGCTTGACTGTTTTATGCCCTAGTTGTTTAGCACCTTGATGGTTTCCTTTATTTCTTTTTTGAGAACTAAGACTAGCAGAGTGTGTGTGAGTAGTACAGAGGACTCTGGAGATACTTCTAGTGTCTTGCCCTCAAGTCCTACTCATATAGTCTCTCTCTCTCTCTCTCTCTCTCTCTCTCTCTCTCTCTCGCTCTCTTTCTTTCACATGTTCTCTCTCACTCACACTTATACACACACACTATCACTTTCACCTGCTGTGTGAGTGTATGCGTATAATATTAGTAGGGATAAAGCAGTGTGAGCAGCTCCATTCTCTCTCTCTTTCTCTCTCTCTCTCTTTCGCTCTCTCACTCGCTTGCCCGCGCTGGCTGCTGCTGATGCTGGCGACTGCACCAGGCTGTTTACTCATAATTCATACGGAGGGATTCTGCCCTGATCCACTATGCTCGCTTCCATCTGGTACGCTAAGAAGCTGGGACGCAGGCTTGTGCAGAACGCCAGAAAAGCCAAAATGCAGAAGGTAGGGATGAGGGGTTGATGCTATAAGTTTACACGCGCTGTTGCAAACTCTGGACATTGATATGACTTTCTTTGTAGTGCTGTTGTGGAACTACTTGAATGGCAATGCTGATAGTGATGTACCATTGTTTAATGTATGATATCCTGGTTATTTTAATTGGCAGTAAAGGAAATGCTCTTGATAGAAAGCTATAATCTTGGATTCAGCTTAAGTTGGTTTGATTGGCTTATGGATTGTAGAGGGATTCTGGGGGCTTTATGGGACCTGTTTTTGTCTCGTGTCTGAATTGGATCTCATCTTATTGAGCGAGGACAAGTGTAACAAGAGCTGATCCAAGGTGCATGACCTCAGTGCTTGCGAAGGGGTTTATAAGGATCTTTATCTTTCTCCTGAGTGCTCTCTCTCTCTCTCTCTCTCTCTCTCTCTATCTAGGTATCTATCTATAAAGTTTACTAATCTTTACAATGATTTGTTTAAGCCATATATTATTGGTTTGTGTGTTTAGTTCCTTGCATCTCATCATGCACATCGATTTGTGATCCAATGAAGAATCTCTATCTTTTTCAAAAAGTCATTTTGGCTGTGTTAACAAGCTGATTAAAATTAATGTATTCATGCTGCTACCTGAGGTCTCTCCCTCAATGTGCTAAAAATATCAGTTGTCCATTTCCCACCCAGGAGCTAGTTCTCCACATCACCTCACTACCAATACATGCTTTGTCCCAAGATGTGAAAACCATCATGAAGTGCTGCTCATACAATACATTAGAGCAACTAAACATGCTTGGAGAAAAGTGAAACCCTGTTCGTGTGTGGTGATCTATAAGTAAGGAATAAAATACTATATGACATGCAGTTATAGGAAAATAATCAATGACAGGGTGGTGTGACATGTCTCAAAGTGTTTTATTCCTCTTGGCACACAGCAATTTTTCTCAGTGGTTACAATATTTCAATGACTAATTGAATGACATGTTGTGCTTTTTGATAGTTTATAGTTACATTTAATGTTTAAATGTAAAGAGACAAGTTAGTTCTTGCTATCACTATCCAGCAGCTAGAGTCATTTATTTCTCTCTCTTGAAATCAATAAGAGAAAAAGAAAAATGCGGCTTGTCATGTTACTGAGAAAGCAGAATGCTCAAAAGTCTCTGACCTGAAGACTCACTCATGTTGGAACACTTTCTGACCATTACAAAAAAAGCTGACACTGGAGATTTCTGTAAAAGATAAATAATAATTTCCTTATAGTATGGTTTACTGCATTGCATCCACAATGTCATATTTGCACAAGCAAATATTGCACATTATATACATTCCCCTCTGAAAGAATTGGAACACCAAGGCAAATTCAGCTGTTTTTGTCTATACATTGAAGACATTTGGGTATGAGATCAAAAGATGACTATGATACAACAAATCAGAATTTCAGCTTGTATTTCCTCACACTGTGTTAACAGCTAGATGTGTTAAACAGCTTAGAACATGACATATTTTATTTGAACCCATTTTTAAAGGGATCCAAAATGACTGATAGGTGTTTCTTGCTGCCCAGGTGTGCCCTGTTAAATTGTTTGTTTAAAGAATTGATAGCACTGAATATCTACTCTTGGTTTGAGCCCTAGGTTTGAAGACTGCAGTTGTTGTTAAAAAAGGTTAAACCAACATGAAGACTAGAGAGCTGTCTTTGGGGGAAAAAAGCAAGCCGTTTTGAAGCTGAGAAAAGAGGGGAAAAAGTTTCAAACCATTGCACAAACATTGAGCATAGCCAGTGTAACAATTAGGAATGTCCTGAGAAGGAAAAAAAACTACTGGTGTACCAACAACCAGGCATGGAACAGGTAAGCCCAGAAAAACAACAGCAGCTGATGCCAGAAACAATGTAATAGTTGTGAAGATAAACCTAAAGATAGCAGTCAGTGACATCGCCAACAACTTCCACAGGGCATGGGTGAAGGTATCACAATCCACCATCTGAAGAAGACTTTAAGTGCAGAAATATAGCAGCCATACCTCAAGATGCAAACCACTCATCAGCAGTAAGAATCTAAAGGCCAGATTGGAATTCACAAATAAATACAGAGATATGAAGGGCAAAGTGTGGAGAAAGAAAGCATCTGCTCATGATCCAAAACATTCAAGCTCATCTGTAAAACATGGTGGTGGTAGTGTTATGGCTTGGGCTTGCATGGAATACTTCATCTGGGGGAAATGGGAGGTTTTAGACTGGCCAGGTCAACCGCCAGACCCAATTTTGCAGCACTTCACCTCCTGAAGAGGAGACTGAAGGGAGAAACCACACAAAACAAACAACTGAAAGAAGCTGTAGTACAAGCCTGCAAAAGCAATACAAAAGAAGAATGGAGTTTGGTGACGTCAGTGATTGATATGCAGTTATTGAAAACAAGGGACATGCAACCAAATATTTAATATTATTTACTTTAATTGGCAAAAAAAAAATAATTTACAAAAAAATGTGCCAGGTTCTAAGTTGTTGAACACATCTAAATGTAAATATGAGGAAGTGAAAGCTGATATTCTCATCTATCGTCTCATAGTCATCTTTTAATCTCAAATTCAAATGTATTCAGTGTACTGCAAGAACAACAGAATTGGCCACACCGTTCCAGTACATACAGTATTTGGTTTTACTGCATTGTTGTTTCTCTGCACAAAAGAATTTCACTCTCCTTTTATACTTTGCTTAGTAACTGTATGAACTGTGTCATGACAATAAATCTTTTCATTTTTAAATCAGTTTATTATTATTATTATTATTATTATTATTATTATTATTATTATTATTATTATTATTATTATCATTATTATTATTATTATTATTATTAGCCTTAGATTATCTCCACCATACAAGCCCCTGTGAATGAGCTTCTGACCAATCGTACTCCATAATTCAACATTCAGAATTCAATGGGCACTAATACACATTGTAATGAAGGTTGAAATCTGAGTGATTTTTCGAATCTGACTCGGCTGGACTGCTTCCTGTTGGTGTTTGTTACATTTTGTGAACTTCCTTAACAAATGCAATCCTTCTGACCCAGACAGCAGCACTAATTGTGTTCTGTCAGACTCCTGGCCATGATTTGCTGTGGCATTGTCAGGTTTAAAACCCCTGATCTCTTGACAGTAGAGCAAACACTTAAACACTTAGACCACTCCATTTCGTGAAAGATCTACGTTTTATTTGATCTACGTTTAACCTTCCAACATCTCAACATCTGTACCCATACCTGAAAATACAACAACAACAACAACAACAAAAGTTTGTACTAGTGTTTGTTTTCTGATGTACAGTCGTGTGAAAAAGTGTTTGCCCCCTTCCTCATTTCCTGTTCCTTTGCCTGTTTGTCACACTTAAGTGTTTCGGAACATCAAACCAATTTAAACAATAGTCAAGGACAACACAAGTA
>JAFFST010054657.1:139488-149981 GCA_022414735.1 Noturus placidus | reverse complement strand
GGCTAGAGAAATTGAACTCAGGTGTGAAAAAAACCACAGTTATAGTATGTTATAACAAGGGGGGCAATCATTTTTTCACACAGGGCCATGATGGTTTGGATTTTTTTTCACCTTTAATAATAATAATACAAATTGCATTTTGTGTTTACTTGTGTTGTCCTCGACTATTGTTTAAATTGGTTTGATGTTCCAAAACACTTAAGTGTGACAAACATGCAAAAGAACAGGAAATGAGGAAGGGGGCAAACACTTTTTCACACCACTGTATTTTACTTGCCGGTTATTGTGTGTGTCTGGGATTTGGCTTGCTGGTGTTTATGCAGCAATTTGGACCATTTCCATTTTGTCTATATGGCAGATTTTATAGTCGATTTTACCACAAAGCAGTGATTTTGCTCTTCAGCTAAACAGAAGCTGAAAATGGAAATGTCAGTGTGCTTAGACTAAATGGATCCTTGATTAGGCGTTCTGGGGGTGTGCATGTGTGCACACTGGGGAGGTATAGGTGAGATGCTGCCTTTCACAGTTATGCATTACGCTGATTATGTGAGGGATACAGTTATGTGTGTGTGCATGTGTGATTGAGCATATGTCACTGGTTTGCTGCAGCTGAGAGGGTCTTGCTTGCCTTATCACTCCCTCTAGCAACAGGATTCAGATTTCCAGCGCCATGCTTTACCTCCCTCTTCTCACACCAATACCTATATCCATAAGGACGTCCCTTCCTCACATGTCTGTGTGTTCTTCATTGTACTTCATTGAAACACCTTGCTAGTTGCTGCCTAGCAACCTACAATTTGGACGATGTGATCAGTCATTTTTTTTTATCATTCTAGCTCTTTTTTTCACTCATACGCACCCACGCACTGTCACGCTCACTCATACCCACACCACAACATTGCACATAAGAGAGACATTGATTGGAATCTCAAGGGCAAGATCCCGCTTTATACAGTACTCAAACCTCTACTATATTGAACTTGAACTTCATATATGGTCAATGTGGCAGCAAGATCAAAGGGCCACAATAGTCCACTTTTTTGTTTTCTCTGCTCTAAATCACACCTGGTGTGCAAATCACAAATCACACCTTGGTAAATGAAAGCACTGAAAAAAAATGAAAGATTTCTGTTCTCAGGTTACTGCAATCCACACTGCCAAAGTTTGAATTACTTGTGCTTTATTTGAATGTAGGAATGAAATAGTAAATGGAAGTCATGAATTTTTACATGCAGAATGTTTAGCTAAATGTACAGTACAGTGCAAAACTCTTTTTGTAGCACCACGTATTTTTTAGCACCACAAACTTCTTATTTTATTTTATGACTTCTACATTATTGAGTCAGTACAAAAAGACATGTTTTCCAGCACAAAATTAAATGTTACAGAAAAATGTTTGAATGTCAGTGAAGAAAGCAGCGTATTACGTTAGAGACACTTTTCAAACAAAAAACACAATAAAGGCTGCTGGATTTTGCTGCAAAAATAAGAAGCGAGTGCGACGAACTGTGGCTGGTTCGGCAAGATGCTCAGTAAAACTTAATTTAATTATAAAACTGTCTAGATTGTACCTGAGACTACTAATAAAAATTTTTTTAAAGGAAATGGACTTCACACCAAATATCAACTTTGTTTATTTTATTTCTGTTTACTGCTCTTTATAGTATTTTATTAAATGTAGAAACATTTAATTTCATTATGTTGAAGGCATCTTTGTGCCTAAGACTTTTGCACAGTATTGTAAATGCAGAAGATTCTGGAGCTTTGTTTAGCGTGTGCTGCCATAGAGCTGTGCTGACCCATCCTGTATGTGATTACTGGGGAGGAGACGGTTTGTCTCGGATGGAGACAGATTGTCGGTAATGGTTGCGCTTTGATTAGGACCTGGCACAAGGCCATGCTTGTCTGTGTTTATACAAAGCTGGGTGTGAGAGTGTGCGAGGTTCAAGATGGTTCTTGGATGAGGAACTTGCTAATATCCCCATAACAGCAGTCCTTTCCATGTTTCTGCAAAACAGGCAGACTCTCCTGATGCCTGCTTTTGAGCAGTGTGGATTGTGGTAAAACACGGCTTCAGCTCTGTGAGTCATGGCTGCAGCACTGGTTTCATGCTCTTTTTATTACTGCATTATCAGAAATGCCATTTCTCTTATATGCCAATTGTCTCCTAAGGGGGCAAAATGAAAATGGTAAATTATTAAATGTTTTAATTCTATGCAAGAAATTCACATTATTATTTTTATCACCATTTATTAACAAGAGTTGTTTTTTTTTTAAACGGACCTTTCGTAGTTCTTGGTTTTAACTCCCATTTATTTTTATTATTTACATAGTTGAATGTGGGATCAATGGTTTTAAAAACTGCTCATGTGGAGCCACCGATCTCTGACCACTGGAATTAATGTTAAGAAGATAAGCGAAACTGCTACCGCTTTCTCGCTCTTCTCCTTGACCTCTGTCTCTCAGGTGCTGTTTTTCATACGTGCCTGGGGTTTTAAACCTTTTCTCTGTTCTTTATTGTATTCTTTTTACACAGCACAGGTACTACTTTAGGTGAGAAAGTGCTGATAGTGTGTGTGGGGGGGGTTATGAATAAATCCAGCTCCTGCACTAGAACAAATCAATATTAAGAGTGTAAAAATGGAAGACAAAGCCTTGAGTGAGAATAGATCAGGTGAAACCTCCTACACTTTAAAGCAAATGGAGAATCAAATGAACTTTGAAGTTCGGCAGCTCATTTACTAGAATCTGTCGAGAGGAAGAGCGGTTTGAAGAGTTATAGGTTTATTGAGTTTGTGATGTGTACATCTCCTACATCTCCTTATATTTCCTCAATAACATGGCACACTACTGGGACTACTGTGTGTCATGTGCACCTGATTAAATATGATTTTGTGGATAAATAGAGCTGACAGGAAATCAGTTAAATTTTTATTAGTATAGCGCTTTTAACAATAGACATTGTCACAAACTGGTTTACAGCAATCCAGATGTAGATTTCGAGCTCTAATGAACAAAGCTCCCAGAAATCACATGAGGAAGAAAGGCAAACAGTATTGAGTGTGCTGAACGGACGTTCAGTATGAGCATATTGTAAATATGTAAAAGTCCTGGGATGAGTACAGTCCAGTTTTTATGATTACAACAGCAGTTCTTAGGTAGCACTCTACATTATCTAGGCGAGGCTATCCATTGAAGCAAGTGTGAGTTGTACTAGCATAAACTGTCTTACTAGCGAGTCTTAATAGCATAAACTGTTTTTGTAAAGTGCACTCTAGACCAGTGGATTTCAAAATGGGGGCCACCAGGGGGCGCCAGGGGGGCCTCAACAATTCAGTGTGAAAAATAAAATTTTCATTCTCAGACAATCACACACACACACACACACACACACACACACACACACACACACACACACAATCAATTACTAATGTAATGTAATGTAAATATGTAAGATGTAATTATTAATAAAAAAGGGGGATACATTCAGAAGTCTGTGCTTTAAAGATATCTTGCAAAAGGGGGGCCTCAGTCAAATGTTAATGTCATTTGGGGGGGCCTTACCCTGGAAAAGTTTGTGAACCACTGCTCTAGGGTATCCTTGTGGAACCATCAGCAGCAGTAGAAAGCAGCTTTCACGCTCAGAGACAGATTATTTAAATTGTATGAGAGTAAAATAAGGGAGTTTGCCACTCTATGAAAGTTTGTGGTACTGTAGTTCATTGAGTGGGAGGGTTTTGTGTTGTTGCTCCTAAAATGAGGGTTCCATGTTAGATAGTAGTGTGTCTCCAGTTTATATGGGAATATAACTGGCGCTTCAATGTCATAACCTCTGTCTGTATCATAAAAGTATACCTGTAATAGGTTGATTACTCTACTACCAAAACTGACCCATCTGAAGTTTTAGGGGAGGGGTGGGGTTGCTGTTAAAGTATATTAAAAAGATGGCCAAAAAAATCATACCACAATATTATGCTTTCCAGATATTTTTATGGTCCATGACCTGCATTTGTAAATACGCTGATTAAAAACAAACGCTTATTCGGATGTAATATAGATTTCTTTTTCTTCATTATAAAAATGTATCATCCAACATCATTTCACCTGTCTTACCAGTCAACAAAATGAGGTTAAAAAAGAGAATGTATAGAAAACTGAAGGAAACATAAACGGTCCCTTCTGAAACTATTGGAACAGCAAGGCCAATTCATTTATTTGAGCTATAGACCAAAGACATTTGGGTTTGAGATCAAAGGATGGATATGAGACGAGAGTTTCAGCGTTTATTTCCTGTTTATAACCCTTGCTTGCAATAACAGCATCAAGTCTGTGACTCGATGACATCACCAAATTGTTGGTTTCTTATTTTTGTGATGGCTTTTATCAGAGCCTCTTTCAGTCATGGTTTGTTTCAGGGGTTTCTCCCTTCAGTTTCCTCTTCAGGAGGTGAAATGCTGTTCAGTTCGGTTAAGCTCTAGTGATTGACTTGGCCAGTCTAAAACCATCCACTGTTTCCCCCCTGATGAAGTCCTTTGTTGAGGTCGCATTGTGTTTTGGATCATTGTCTTGCTGGATGATGAAGTTCCTCATGATTAATTGGGATGAGTTTCTCTGTTAATTGCCAGTCAAAATGTTCCTGTAAATGTCTGACTTCATTCTGCTGCCACCATCATGAGTTACATCTTCAATAAAGATTAGTGATTCTGTTCCAGAAGCAGCCATGCATGTCATGACACAACCATCACCATGTTTCACAGATCAGCTTGTATGTTTTGTATCATGAGTAGATCCTTTCTTTCACCATCACTTGGCATTTCCATCCAGAACTCTTGTGGCTCATCTCTGTATTTCTTTGTGAAATCTGTCTTTCCAATTCTTACTGCTGATGAGTGGTTTGCATCTTGAGGTACGGCTGCTATATTTTTGTGCAATGCCTCTGATAGAATTTTCTCTTTTCTCCGCTTCAAAATGGCTTTTCTCCCATAGACAGCTCTCTGATCTTCATGCTGGTTTATCCTTTTTAACAACAAATGCAATCTTCACAGGTGAACCTGAAGGCTAAAACCAATAGTAGGTGTTCAGAGTTATTTATTGTTTAAACAATCAATTTAACAGGGCACACCTGGGTAACAAGAAACACCTGTCAGTCACATGTTTTAAGAGTTTTGCTCACCTACATATAAAGCAGTCTCATGCAAAGTGTGCTATGTTCTATGTCATTTAAAACATCTACATATAAATATCAGGAAATAAAAGCTGAAATTCTAAACTCTCTTCTCATATTCATCTTTTGATCTCAAACCCAAATGTCTTCACTCTACAGCAAAAAAAATAAAAAATAAAAAATAAAGAAAAAAGAAATGGCCTTGCTTTTCCAATAGTTTCACGGGGGATTGTGTTGATCTTGTGAACAAATATGAACTTTTAATGATTTGTATCTAGACATAATCAGTCTGTTCACCATCTATAACAAACTTTGCAAAGAATGTCACTCGCAGTGATGAAATAAAGAGAAAAGAATTAGCAATTCCATGCTGTAGAGGATATGTTGTCTATTTTCATAAAAGTGCAAATTAAACTGAGTAATATTGCAGCAGATTCAGTAGTATTTTCAACAACAAAAAAACCCAACCTTTTATGTTTTGATCATTACTGTGAAATGTTATAGCTCCCAGGCCTGATTAAATGTCTATTTTGATGTTTTCTGTATGAATCATTTTTGTTCTGTATAATCATTTGCCTCGACCGAATATTATGGTAAGGGACACTTGAGTAATGGAATTAATGCATTTGCATGGAAATCCTCATCCATATGGTAATCAAGCCTCTCAATCCTCTCAGTACACATTTTAAGCTTCTTTTAAATAATTCTTCTATCGTGGATGTAGTTCAATCCTAACACAGCTAGGAGGTAGGATCTCAGTGAGTTTACACTCTACGTCTTAACCAGACAGCTCTCCTGCGAGGACAAACGCTATTAACACGAGTTATGCTGAAAGCATTTTCTTGCACATCTACCCCCAGTTTCATCCATCAGCTTTCATTGCAGGACAGCGACTCCCTAAATTGGTTTGGTGAAAAAGGAGCCGGTCTTTCTGATTTATTTAACAGAACCACGTAGGGTTGAATTCATCTTATAGTATGGTTCTTTTCTTTGTGCTTGTAAAATGAAGCAGCTGCATTAACTAAATGATGAGAAGCTAGGGTTTTTGTTTTTTTTTTTAATGATGAATGTCTGAATTTTTAACGACTGGGCAGTGGACATTGGTACTGAGTTCTGCTGTGAAAACAGAGAGCTGGGCCAGCATGTTTCAACATTATTACACGGAAGGAAAAAAAAAAGATGCATAGACATTTTTCTAAAGTATCGCAAAACTAATTTTCTAAATGAATTAGTCGATTAAATTAATTATTACAGCACTGCAGGGCAAAAAAAAGTGTGCAGATGTTTCTCAATATCCCACCGTTATTGATTTTCTTAATTAAATGCGAAAGGGATGAAGCGGTGGTGTGCTTCATCATTATGTAGTCCTGTGTGGACATTGATTTATGCACATAATATTCAGAGGAAGGTACTTATGATTGTGCAACATAATGTCCGGATGAAAATATGATGGTTATAAAAAGGAGCTTACCAGCACCTCAGCTTGCTTGCCCTCAATTTTTGCAATTTCTCTTTATCCGGTTGTGTTATCTGGAATTAAAATAATGTATCTGTGTGGCTTATCTGTTTCTGCTTACAAGCAGTGTGGCTTATCTGTTTCTGCTTACAAGCTGTTTCATTTGTGAAGCTGTTTTCCCCCCTCCATATTCAGCAGTGGACATTTTCTCTTGTAGTAATTGATGACAGTCTGCAAGAGTGGAAGCCAGGAAGTTTCCTATAATTCTTTATTTTCTCCTCTATTTCTATTTTTTTATGGTCGAGCTGTCTGGGAAACTTGTAACTGACAGATACAGAGTGACTAAGGAGACACCTGACTTACTGATATGACCGTTAACAAAGAGAGATGTTCTAGCTGTCCTTCCTACAATTCCACAATTTGGCTAATCAGCCTCACGTCCACATGTGTTTTTTTTGACTCCTGTCAATCAAGAACAAGAATCTGAGGCTATCATGAGCACAGACTCACCCAAACTGGACAGTTGAAGACTGGAAACAGACCAGGTGATTTTTTTTTCTTCTAATCTTCAACTGCCCCATTTCGGTGAGTGTATATTGAAATAATGATGTGATGAAAATAGTGAATATCCATGAAACCAGGTTTGAAGAAATGGGGCAGTTCTTTTAATGCTTTAAGATTCGCTGCAAATCAATACAAAGTTCTTCTGGCTGATTACCTTTATCTTATGATGAAACATTTCTATCCTGATAGGATGACTCAGCTCTCATCCACAGTGCACAAGGGCTTAGTGAATGGTTTGCTTCACCACATCTCAGCCCAGTTGAACACCAATGAGAAATTTAAAACATCACTATCCACCACCATCAAAACATTAACTGAGGGAATATCTTTTGTAAGAATGGTGTTGATTTTCCAAAGGATTCATCCAGTCTCCACTGCAAAAAAACGTGTAGAATCTTTGCCAGGGTGCATTATGCTGTTAAAACACCTTACTAAAACATTTCTGTTGGTTTTTTCGTTAATTTGTCACCAGTCTGTATGCAACCCTCATTTACACTCTTAAAATAACACGTTTGTGTGTCAGATTTATGAACATTATTGGTTATGACTAAAAGAAAGATGACCTGAGATCTGACTATGGAGCATTAATTCTTCCTGCCAGTGTGTAGGCATACAGTAAATATGAGATCAATCAAGTGTAACCACATGCGATTGTCCACTATGTTACAGTGATGATAAAGTGGTTCAAAAAATGTTTTTTTTATCCAGAGTGACTCACACTGATGTCAGGCTTTTGAAAGCAGTGTAGTGTTGGAGGCCACATGAGACTCCCGGAGAGAGCAGTGCTGTATGGACAAGAGTAGGCGTTCTGTTATGAGTAGGTGTTTTGTGGTGTTTAAGTGTGTGTATTGACCTTGTACTCCATGCAGTGTGTGCAAATTCAGAACTTTACTCCTTTTCTCTAGCCTTATCTACTAGAGTCAGGGGCACAGACCCTAATTTATGTCAAATTTAAGCTATAGTGTAGAATTTCGAACCACATTTTTTATGCAGAAACAGATAATGCCATATCATGACCTTCATAGTACTGTAAGGTTCTATGTGATTGAAGAGCTATTTTGAAATATGGAAGATCTGATTTCACATTCCGGCTAGCAAATGTACTGAAATTGACATTTATAGCTGAAAAAGAGATAGACTTTAAAGTTATTTAAAATTTACATTATCAAAATTCTGACACCCTGTTTACACTAGTGTGTATGTTTGAATGAAAATGATAACTTTAGCTAAGGTTACGCCTGTCATCTGCACTGCTGCGGAATTTTGGAAACACCGAAGACCCCGTTTTAATTTGAAAACACTACGCTGGCGTTTCAGAGTAAACGGACCAAAACGAATACATTTGAAAATGAAGACGTGGCTTGTCCCACGTTCACTCTCTGTTTGGGGGGTTATCTGGACCGTTGCGTATCCTTCCCTGATTCGTCAAGCCCCTACCATATGACCATTACGCTACTTTGATCGTATACACAACAACACGGAGCTCTGCTGGCTTTGTTGTCATTCTTAGCAGCCATTGTGCAGTGAAATTCCGTATTTGATAATACTGCAGCTGCCTACATGCGCAAAAGGCGAGCTATGATTAGAGAAATCAGCAACAAATCTCATTTAGAGCAGCGTAAACCCTACATGGAATGTCAGTTTGGACTAGCAACCGACTTCCTGTTTGCACTTGTATGCACATGACCAGTGTGCATGAATGGTCATGTGACATGCGTTTTTGCTCAGGCAGTGTGGATGGAGATCGTTTCTGAAACACAGCGGAAGCACCAGTGTGGAGTAGGATCGTTTTCATTTTAAAACGCCATTTTAAAACGAAAACGCAGTAGTGTAAACAGGGCCTGAGGCAATTAGTAAGGGAATGTTTGAACCTTAAGTATATTTACAGCCTTATAATTCTTTAAGATCAAATTCTATTACGTTTAATAAAGTTATGTGTGTTTCTTATTAAGCATTGTTTTTATTAAATAACTAATAAATAGCAATATCTTAGTGGAATAGTGGCTAGCATGCGGTGCACTCATCGGCGCGGTCTGGATTCAGTTCCTGGTCAGGGTACCAACCCCAGCCACTGGAAGGTTGCACAAGCCAATGCACTCTCAGTGACAGTCTCAAGCCCAGAAATTTGGGAGGAAATATTTTTTAAAAGCTCTTAAGACTTTATAACTATTTTTACTTTGAAATGAATCATATTAATACATTGAAGACTGGAACATGTCACCTATCTTCAGTAGTCTTGTCAGTGTTTTGTTGAGCATGTACCCACTGCATCCTCAGATTCCTGTTCTTGGCCATTCTCCTCTCTCATCAACAATGCATCTCTGCCCACAGGACAACCACTCACTGGATGTTGTATAAACTGTTGTGCCACTGAGATCACATTTTTGTCCCCATTCTGATATTTGCTCTGAACATTAACTGAAGCTCTTCACCAGTATCTGCCTGATTTTTTGCATTGTGCTCCTGCGGCATGATTTAAAGCTAATGTTGTCTGATGCTAGCCACAATATAAGCTTTCTAAAGTGTATAAAAACTGCATGAATCTTGATTTGCTTTATGATTGCATTCATCCTGCGGTCATCCCGGATACTGACTGACTGGCAGGTAGAAAATCAAGTTTATTTGTGAGTTTGGACAACCTTTTCTTTAATATTACACCAAAAACTATGCACAAAGAAAACACACACACTACAGGAACATAAAGTATCCTCCAGGGATGAAATTTAACTCATTTTCAACCAAAATGAAAGAACTTTATAATACTGAAGTCATGATATTATAACAGAATGCCAAGTTATTTGATAATGCAATAACAATTAGCTACACTTTTATTGCACTAGGGAGCCAATGAGGCTTTATCGGCACTATTTAATGAACATACTAAAACTGGAAACTTGCTTTTTAGAGAGTGTGAGAGAGAGAGAAAGAGAGGAGACTAGTAAGATTATAATAGGGTTTGACCAATTGCTACATGTCTGATTGCCTGCAGTTTTTCATGCCCATTTTGGTCAGTAATAGGTTCAATAGATTCTCATTTTGCCAAGATGAAAAGTTCTTTGATATTTCATTGGGTGTCAAAATTAATTGACTATTTCCCACCTTTCAGTCTTGTGTGTTCAAAAATAAGCCCCAGCTCTGTCACTTTAAATGCATTATTTGAGACCCTGTTTGGCCGACTGCTTCATTTATTCCATAATTGGAAGAACAAATTGTAGCGAGGTTTTTTTTAATAATTCACGAGGGATGTGCTGTCTTGCTTTGACAGGTGATTGCAAGCAGGGACGCCACTTTGTAAAGTGAGATTGGGGG
>JAFFST010054657.1:99180-115235 GCA_022414735.1 Noturus placidus | reverse complement strand
GACAAACATGCAAAGGAACAGGAAATGAGGAAGGGGGCAAACACTTTTTCACACCACTGTATGTGAGCATCAAGGCCTTGAATTTGATGCGGGTGGCTACAGGAAGAAGAGGGTGATGAAGAGGGGTGTGACATGGGTCCTTTTGTATTGGTTGAAAACAAGGCGTGCTGCTACATTCTGAATCATCTGAAGCGATTTGATGGAGATGACTTGGAGACCGAAGAGTAATGCATTGCAGTAGTCCAGTTACATACAATTATCTGAAAAAAAGTCTACCAATAAAAATCTTATGCTGAGATAGACATTAAAGAATATCAAACCAAAGCACTTTCCAAAATCTGAGCAATGCAGTAAAAATTAGTACAGGCTTTTTTTGTATCCGTGCATGATTAGACAATATTAAGTGTAATGCAAGTAAGTAGTCCCATCTCAGCAATTAGACTTTAATTTTAAGTTTCTTAAGTTCTTTTCTCAGGACAGGAAAATAGGTGACAATGGTAAACTCACACATGTTATAGATGCAGTAGATAAATATTAGTCTTAAAGCCACTGGACTCATCTATAACTTATTTCAGGGTGTTTTAGAAAGGCTAGATTTTGTGTGTGTGTGTGTGTGTGTGTGTGTGTGTGTGTGTGTGTGTGTGTGTGTGTGTGAGAGAGAGAGAGAGAGGGAGGGAGGGAGGATTAGTTGTGTAATTAGGACCATCATCTGTGCAGTGGTGCACCAAAATCAACATCAACCAGCAATAACAGAGGAATCTTTGTGTTTGGAAACAAAGTGAACAAAAAAATTTCAACTAGACTAAATATTGTCTAGACTGAAACAACCTTTTGTTTTTGGTTTGTCATGCTTTTGTGTTCGGCATTTCAGCTTCAGAATGTTCCTGTGTGTTCTGTAATGTCATCATTCTTTTCACCTGTGATTGTGTGTACTTTGGCTCAGTGTGTTGTGTGTTGTCTTTGCCATAGTGGATCAATGTAAATCAATTTGACATGACTATTTCGACTCCATACAGAAGCGTTACAGCACACGTTAATAGAAACTAGGACAGGTTTTACATGGCTAACCTACACTGATGTTTCTTTCTCTCTTACAGGCAAGCCCAGCACCAATTATAGTCAACACAGACACTCTGGAGTCGGTACCGTATGTGAGTTTCACAGTTTTTCATCTGTTTTCTTTTTCATGTTGTGTATTGGTATTAATTTTAGTACTAAATACGAACAACCAAAATACAGATACGCATAGGAGGCACAATAATGGATTTTGTTTAATAAGCTAAGGCCATCTAGTTGAAACTACAGGTGTGTCTTGGGACTGAGATTCCATGGGCTGAATGTGTAGGAGGTTTTCACGTTAATTCATTCAGATATTAGAAGAAGTTAGTAAAGAGTATACAGCATTCATTCATTCATCCTTAGTAACTTCATTCTCAGGGTTGTGGTGGTTTAGATTAGACTACTAGTTTGTTTATATTTTGAGAAATAGAACCCAATCTCTTGTTGAGACCAAAGATGAACTCAAGTGATGTGGGTGAGAGAAACTGTCAGGACCAGAATTCGTACATGATGCTAACAGTGCTGCCATTTCTTCCTCTTGTTTTCCCCCCAGTGTTTTACAGGACAGAGTGGTAGGCTACATATACAGATAGTGGTATTGCGTTACACCCATGGTGCGTAATATAAGACAGAGTTGGACGTATTGTTATGGTGTTAAGTTTGTTGTGGCTTATTTAGTAACATGCATATGACATCATTCGGTATATTACAGAACTCTCAGATAAATATTACATGAGCTTTCTACATGAAACATTGACACTGGGCACTGTAGTATAATGGGTTGCAAGCTAAAGCTTTTTGATAACCACTGGAGCTTTTCCCTCATCAGCATCAACTAGGAATGCCTGTTCTCTGTGGTGCTTGGCAGTTGTGAGGGGGTGAATGAATTTGGATGAAGTATGAATAAAGACAAATGGACTGGAGATGAGTGAGAGAGATGGTATGAAAGATGTGCAGAGGGAAAGACATATCACTAAACAGACATTATTGATGATAAAATAAAAAGCAGGTGCATTCACTATATAGTGACACGTTTCTATTATTATGATGCTGATATACAGGGTGTCCTCAAAGTCTCCATACATAGGGAATATGTTTGACAGGAAGTTTGTGGACTTCCACTTCTCGGTTGGTCTTTAACACTTCCATTCTTTTTGAATTTGTCAAATTAATTTTAAGTTTGGCAACTGTGTCGTGTGTGTGATGTGCTTGTCTTCAGTCTCCTCTTCAGGAGGTGAAATGCTGCTCAGGGTTAAGGTTTAGTGATTGAATGGCCAGTCTAAAACCTTCCACTTTTTCCCCCAGATGTCCTTTGTTGTGCTGGCAGTGTGCTTTGGATCATTGTCTTGCTGCATGATGATGTTTAATTGGGATTCATTTCTATGTAAACGGGAAGACAAAATGTTTCGGTAAACTTCTGACTTCATTCCTCTGCTGCCACCATCATGAGTTACATCATCAAGAAATATTAGTGAGCCTGTTACAGAAGCAGCCATGCAAGCCTAAGCCATGACACTACCTCCACCATGTTTCACAGACTAGCTTGTATGTTTTGGACCATGAGATCTTTCTTACTCCACACTTTGGCCTTTCCATCACTTTGGTAGAGGTTAATCTTGGTTCTAGAACTTTTGTGGCTCATCTCTGTGTATCCTTGCGAATTCCAATCTAGCCTTCAGATTCTTACTGCTGATGAGTGGTTTGCATCTTGTGGTATGGCCGCTATATTTCTGCTCTTTAAGTATTCTTAGAACAATGGATTGTGATATCTTCACCACTGCCCTGTGGAGGTTGTTGGTGATGTCACTTACTGTTGTTTTTGGGTTTTTCTTCACAGCTCCCACAGTTTTTCTGTCATCAGCTGTTGTTGTTATCCTTGGCCAACGCAGTGGTTTATTTCTTTTTCAGGACACTCAAAATCGTTGTATTGGCTATGCCCAATGTTTTTGCAATGCCTCTGACTGATTTTAAATCAGCTCCAAAATTGCTTTCTTTTCTCCCATGGACAGCTGTCATTATATAGGCTTACCTTTTTAATAACAAATGCAGTTTTCACAGGTGAATTGATGGCTAAAGCCAGTACATGTTCAGAGTTTTATTGTTTACACAATCAATTTAACAGGACACACCTGACTAACAAGAAACACCTGTCAGTCACATGTTCCAATATTTCCAATATATGCTTACCTACAAATGGGATGGGCTGATTCAAAATGTGCTATGTTCTATGTCGTTTAACGCATCAACATATAAATATCAGGAAATAAAAGCTAAAATACTAAACTCTGTTCTCATATTCATCTTTTGATCTCATCTTTTGAAGACATTGAATTAAAATGTCTTCAGTTGTTAGTCTATTATTAATGGTGATGTACTATGCTGTAATATCAATTTACTTTTACTTTCTAAGGAATGAAAATAACTGAGTAAATATAGCACTGAAATGCACTTATGGTTGCAGCCTGAAGTACAGTATTTTGGTTTCTTATTACAAATTTATATTATACTACTCTGTTCCTTAATGTCTTGGGAGAATACTGTTAACAATTGTACTTTAAAAATGCAGGAGACAAAACATAACAAGTTAAGCCAACTGATATCATGTGTAATATTTTCAAACCCTGACACATTAATGTGGTTACTGAAGCAACCACATTGATCGCATATGCCATTCTTCTCTGCTTGCTGTGAACGGGCGTTTCCGTGGGTTTGCCCTACAACCTAAGAGCAACTAATTGGCTAACATTTGGTTAAATACTCACAATTTCTATTTATAAATTAAGAACTACAAAGGAGGTATGGTGCCACAGCTGATAGCACTGATGCTTCACAGCTCCAAGGTTCTTGTTTTGAACCATTCTGCATGGAGTTTTGCATGTTCTTCCATGCCCATGAGGGTTTCTGGGTTCTTCTAGGTTCTTTGGTTTCTTCCCACCTACCAGTATCATGATGGTAGGTGGATTAGCTACTCTGAATTAGGCATGAAAGAGTGTGTATATAAGGTGCACTGCGGTGGACTAGTGTACCATCCAGGATGTATTCCTGCCTCATACCCGGTGCTCTCGGAATAGGCTATTGGTCTACCACAATCAAACCAGGATAAATATTTATTGAAGACAAATGAAGGTAGAGTAATCATACACTTGCAAAGTTCATTCCCACATGTCATTGTCCTCTACTTGTGTTAATGGGCGTTTCTGTGGGTTGGATCTAATACAGTCCAACTTTTTGGCTAGCATTACACATTTGGGTAATGCAATGTTCTGTCATTGGAGTAACTAGGTAGTTTAAAGTTGCCCAAGCTTACTTTCTGAAATTAAATTAATTAATGTATTAAATAAGCTGCTGTTACACAAAGCTAAACATTACGTACTTAACCTAGAAATTTATGTAGCTGAACACTGAAATAAACTCAATTATACTTTTGTTGTATGGATGATGTCAGGGGAGAACAGCACAGTGGGGTCACCACACTGTCTGACAGTTTTCCATAAAACTAACATTTAGCTTCTTTTGTTTCTGAATGGAAGTGAGGGGATGTGAATCAAAGTGCACGGGTTTAAGCAGCAGCCTCAGCATTAAGAGCAGCTCTAACAAACATTCTCTCAGAGACTTGGCTAACTTTCACGTTTCTCTAGATGAGCACAAAAGTGGCTGAAAGGCTGTGACAGGAGACAAATGATGACGATTATGATGACGAGGATGATGTTAGTAATGATGATGATGATGATCTGATGCAATCTGACAAAATGGACAGAATTGTAAGACATTATATTCTAACATTTAAAGGTCCGTGATTGAATCTGTAGTTAGCAGTTTCAGCTGAAGCTAGCTGTTCTGAAATGTAAAATCTAAACAAATACAGCCACTCAGTATTGCAGTGTTCCCTCTAGAAGCCACACCCCCAAAAACACATGCCAATGTGCTGCCAAGGCTTCTTAAAGATAGTCCAAGTTGGAGGGCTTGACTCGACAGGCAAAATGGCTTACAGGAGGTACCTTCTTGTCTCAATAACGTTTACTAATGGTGGACCTCAATTTTAGGTAGATTAGAACCTTAGGATGTTTTTAAGGTGTTATATTTTAATTTAGTTTAGATTTAAAAAATCACTGAACCCCCACATTTTAGCCCTTACATGCAACGTTTTATTGAAAAAATATAGACTCGTTAACCCCGCCATTAGTTTCTAGTATTGTCAGACAGAGTGCATTTTCAATAGAATATTGATATGAACTATTATTACAAGTACTGTTTCTTGCAAGAATATACACTATGTTTAATGGAACACACAAATAATAGTTTATCTCAGCAACAAAGTATTTGTAGTCCACATTCACTTATTTTACTCAGAATGTACAATGGTGCTCGAAAGTTTGTGACCCTTTAGAATTTTCTAGATATCCGCATAAATATGACCTAAATCATCATATTTATCATACATACTAAAAGTAGACAAAGAGAAAACGATGAAACAAATGAGACAAAAATATAATTTGTCATTTATTTATTGAGGAAAATTATCCAATGTTGCATATCTGTGAGTGGCAAAAGTATGTGAACTTTTATTTGTGTGACCCCCTTGTGCAGAAATAACTGCAACAAAATTGTTTCTGGTAACTGTTGATCGGTGCTGCACATTGGCAGTTGCAATCAAAATTATTTAACCCCCATTGCAAATCAGGTTTATTGTTGAAATGTACAGACATTTAGCTGTTTGCAACAAACAAATCAAACAAAAGCAATTGAAATAGTTCAACACAACGAATGCTTCAAGTGGTTTCCCCAAATTCAACTGAAAATGCAACTTATAATGATTTCTCAAGTTTCAACATTATTCAACCTTCTTTATAGAATCCCTCGCAACAGCACAGATATGCAAAACAGGTGTTGTCTCAAGCACACCTGATAAACTAATCAAGGGCTTCATTAATTGCACCAGATGTGCTTGAGCTGGAACACTTGAAATACCTGAACTGGCTAGGGCCAGAAAATTCATGAAATACCTGGACGGGGCAGAAAAAAACTATCGATGTGTGCAACCAGATTTCTGAGAAGGCAGATTGGGAAAAACCCTCGAGTGTCTTCAAAAGACCTGCAGCAAGACTTGGTTACATCATGCACTGAGGTTTCAGTGAGCAAAGAAGGTGCGTACTAAACGCAGAAGGTTTCCATGTCAGAACTCCAAGACGTACACCACTATTGTCCCAAGAGCACAAGAAACGTCTCTCAAAATGATATAAAAAAAAAAGCCACAGAAGTTCTTGGATTCGGTTCTGTGGAGCGATGAAACAAAACTGGAACTTTTCAACACAATTGATCAGCGGTATGTCTGGAGAAAGAAGAATGAAGAAAGAACACTCTGTCCACAGTCAAGCATGGTGGTGGCTCGGTGATGCTGTGGAGCTGCTTTGAATCCTCTGGCACTGGAAACCTGCAGCATGTGGAAGGCACGATGGATTCATTGAAGTATCATTAAATACTAGGAGAAACCGTTATGCCGTTTGTGAGGACACTAAAGCTTGGGCGTCACTGGACCTTCCAACAGGACAATGATCGCAAGCATACCTCAAAGTCCACCAAGGCTTGGTTGCAGAAGATGTCTTGGAAGATTCTATAGGACCATCGCAGTCACCAGGAATATTACTGAACTGGAGGCCATTGCTCATGAGGAACGGGATAAAATGGTAAAAAATGGTAAATGGCGCACTTATATAGCGCTTTTTTATTCAAGGCACTTGGATCCAAAGCGCTTTACACTGTGTCTCATTCACCCATTCACACACACACTCACACACCAATGGTAGCAGAGCTGCCATGCAAGGCGCTACCTTGCCATCGGAGGCAACTTAGGGTTCAGTGTCTTGCCCAAGGACACTTCGGCATGGGATCACCCGGGCCGGGATTCGAACCACCAACCGCACGGTTAGTGGATTAGTGGACAACCCGCTCTACCGACTGAGCCACAGCCGCCCAAGATTAAGATTCTTCAGGAACGCTGCCAGAAGCTATGCATCTCATTTGCAGCGGATCGTAACAGCAAAAGGGAGCTCTGCTAAGTACTGAAGATGCTTGCCATGAGGGGCTTGAATAATTTTGAGACTGGAGAAATCATTATAAGTTGCATTTTCAGTTGAATTTGGGGAAACCACTTGAAGCAGTGGCTCAAGTATTGAGCTATTTCAATTACTTTTGTTTGATGTGTTCATTGCATACAGCTGAAAGTCTGTAAATTTTGACAATAAACCTGATTTGCAATGGGGGTTGAATCATATTGATTGCAACTGTATATTCATTCCTCAGTACAGAACAACACTGGGATGGTGGTGGGTTTCCTCACATGAACTGCTTGCTTTAGGTCCTTCCACAACATTTCTATTGGATTAAGCTTAAGACTTTGACTTGGCCATTCCAAAATATTAACTATATTTTCTTTAACCATTCTTTGGTAGAATGACTTGTGTGCTTAGGGTCATTGTCTTGCTGAATGACCTACTTTCTCTTGAGATTCAGTTCACGGAAAAATGTACTTCAGAATTCACTGGTATAATTCGTTGTATTATACCAGCAATGTATACAAATTGTTCCATCAATGGTGGCAAGCCGTCCTGTCCCAGATGTAGCAAAACAGGTCCAACCCATGATTCTACCAACAGTATGTTTCACAGAGGGGATAAGGTACTTATTCTGGAATGCAGTATTTTCCTTTCTCCAAAGGTAACACTTCTCGTTTAAACCAAAAAGTTCTATTTTGATCTCATCTGTCCATAAAACATTTTCCAATAGCCTTCTGTCTTGTCCACATGATTGTTAGCAAACTGTAGAAGTGCAGCAATGTTCATTTTGGAGAGCAGTGACTTTCTTCATGTAACCCTTCCATATGACACTATGTAGGGTGTCCCTTTACGACTTTACAATGTCCTTACAGAGGAACATCAAGTATTTGAGTATTTTTGAATAACTGATTATTTCAGTGGCTTTGTTTTTTTCCCGTCTGGCTGCATACTTCTATTTTCTGTAGTACTTTATCTGTCACTTTTGTCTTCAGTTACACCGCTACAGTAGAGCTTCATTTAGCCCTCTGCGTTCAGTAAGCACAGCCGATCTAGCAAGGAGATGTAATTAAGCCCTGTTTGTAATGAATGGTGCTGATGCTGAGGATGTGAATGGAGTAGGACAGAGGAGTTGTAGTCAGAGCTCTGGGACAGACTGTGCTAATGTTTATCTGCCCTCAGTGTGGCACTGCAACCACAGAAGGCTTCAATGGCTATGAGGAAAACACTAGTTCTGTTTCGCACGCTGATTACTACATGCTTTTCTGTGTTATGGAGTGTTTTATGTACCTTATTCTGAAGGGGACTGGATGTTTTTGCCACGATCATGGGTATGAAGATATCCCATAGCTTGTACATTGCAATGTAAACACACATTGAAATATACACACACACACACAAAAAGATACATTTACACCATATAAGGACTAACTCTTAGTTCTTTTGTTGTATCCTGTATCATGTGAAACAGCAACAAGCGATTGTGTTTAGTACAACGTTCATGATTTCTCAATGTGTGCCTGCTGTTTTGTAAGCGGCACATTGACTGTGACTCACCACTTTATTATGAGCCTGTGTAAGCCAGTCTGGATGGCTCTCTCCTCCCCTCTGCAGCTGAAGTCGAGCCACAGCACACAAACACTTCTCCCCAAGGACGCGCCCGGTGAAAGCACCACTTAGCATTGCTGATGTGAGCCAGGCTTTAGGTTTGAGCCGCAGTAATACTGCTCAAGTGTAGAGCGGCTCAGACAGAAGGGCCGTGTTTTCCTGACATTAAGTAAAGCAACTTCCTGTCTTAACTCACCATCTGTCGTCTGCATAATGAGGAGACTTTGTATATATCTGTGCAGTCGTTCCGATGATCAGCGCTGTTGTTATTGCTATGATAATAAGAACTGTTCAGTGATCCTACCAGACTCTGGGATTCATCAATCAATTACTTCTCTGTCACCGATGATGTTGGTGCCTGTTGAGCTCTGTGTGCTGATGGTGGATCAGAGTGTGTTCCTTCAGAGCCAGCATGAAGCTTTCAAGAGCTCTTCGTTTTTCCTCCTCATCTGTTCTGACGAGATGGTGCCAGACCGATGTGCCTGCAGGGCCATGAACAAGACAACAGCTTGGTGTCCTCAATCACAACACACACACCCAACGGACCTCAGGGTTATTGCTATAGATAGAAAAAAAAAAACATTTAAATGTTAGATGACTCAATAATCTAAACTAGACACGTCAACAGTGTTACGAATTTACAGCAACTAGTTCACAAATTTAATTTAAAGCAACAGCTGAAATTTTCTGCAAAAATCTAACCACATTTGGATGTAAGATTCAGTGACTCCTGCCTGTCAATAGGTGTTTTCATTTCTGAGGGACCTTACTGGTGAGATGAGATCACAGTAATGTTACAGTTTAATATTTTTTACACCACAGTGATATTGAATTCTCTTATCTTGTTGGTCAGAAGGTGTTGATTCATTTTCTATAACAGCAGCTCTGACCATATTACTGACTGCAAGACAAATCATTTCAGGTTTATATTAATGCACGAATTATAGTACATTATTGCTTCTATAGTAACAGCTTATTCACATGGACTTATTCACATCAACATAATGTAATGCTAATAATATACAAACTTAAAGCGTATGATCTTGATATACTGAAGATATGTTGAAGCTTTCAGTAAGGAGGTATTTACATAACACTTATGAGGACTTGATGTGCATTCTGATGTGCATTCTGGTTTCTTGGTAGCTGAGTTTTTTATCTTATGAACCTCAAGAGACATGGAAAAGAGGGGCTGCTGAGGGAATGACTGTTTGTAGCTGCTGTAACGTAAATTATAACAGGAACTAATTTATTTCACAGCATTAATTGGAGCTAAAAATTTATTTTTAAAAAAGTGCAGTATGTTCTTAATAAAAAGCTTTCTTAATACATTCTTAATAAAATCAAATTGCTGTTATAGGAAAATATAACCGCCCCCAGAGCCCCGTCTTTGACTGTTTTCCTATAGCATTAAGCCCCCATTATTTTATTTCTTACTATTTAAGCTGTAGCTACGTTGTGATATGATGTTTTTGAATGACAACGACTGATATTATTGAATGGTTGAATGGTGCTTTTTCTCATCTTTTCTCTCACTTCTTTCTCTCTGTCCTTTCTTTCTCAGTAGCTTGGATGTAGTTTGTACATGAATCAGCTCATGCACATTGCCCATGTCCTTGAAAGTCCTAAAAGTCTTTTTCTCTACCCTATAAGGATTAATCAGATTCCCATAAAGGATGTGTAAAAAAAAGATTTTTGTGTGAATGTATGATGCGAGGCATAATATTTCATTTATTCACCAGTGTCTGTTCGGTTTTTGAGTTCACCTAAGCTAAAAATGTCATTCAGCTATACTGTACGACCGGAATTTGGTGGATTCCTGTGGTGTGTTAAAGCAGGTAAAACAAAACACAGAGCTATGTGTTCAGATTATGACTATAGTCATACTGCACCTGTATGTGGGGAAGAATCTTTGCCATGTGTCAATACAGTCTGATACAGAATAATTTACAAATTGTGTGAAACCACATAGAGATGGGGATAAAGTGAGAGTTCCTGTTGAGCAGTGCTGGCTTGCTGATTTAATCATAGTAAGGCTTTTTTATCAGACACAAAATATTGTAAGTCCGATGACTCCACATTTCATCTTTAAAGTTGATTATTTCATATCCATTTCTCACTGTTGCCACAGAATAATTATATTTCTTGCTGAATCCACACTATGCGATTTTAGCCCTGATTTCCCTGTAACAAATCTTTTGGGGATTTGCAACACCCCCATAGCAACCCCGCCCAGTGCTGTCATGGTGCGAGCATTTTAGCAAAGTGATTTTTCAGCCTGTTACCTTGATTTTGAAATTCTCATTGATGAATTATGTCATTTGAAGCCCCTCAGTGACAAGTACTATAGCAAGGAAAGAGATGAGCAACAGCCAATGAGATTTCAAAAGGAAATCTGCGCAGCAGGTCCCTGAATCCAGTTCTATTATCCATGTATTTGTGTAGAAGTGCGAGTGCAATAAAAATTATTTGGCGTGTTGTACCCAAATGAAAACAAACGTGACATTCCTGAGACCTGTTGCGCGAAGGCGGTTTCAATGGCTACCCAGGTAAGTTTGAGTTTAGTTTGAGCAAATTCTGGTTTTTCAGTCTCAACAAGGTGGATTGCTGTTAAGCAGGTTTCATCACCATGGGAATTTTCAACACTACTTCTTGTAAACGTACAAAATATATCGATTTTCATCAAATGTATCGTTTATCTACGGCGCACATAAAAAATGTGAAACGCCTAAGCCACGCTCGTACTGTACCGCAAACTGTACGTATTGTTTTGCGGTTCTTTGAGAGTGGTACATATTTTTGGCAGTGTTACATCTTTTGGAACTTTGGCAGCCGCAAAAGTGTAGGTTAAAATTCCTCATATTTTTGCAAAAATATTTTCTTGCTCTTCAACCTGAAGTATGCACACCTGCTTTTTTTCCATATTGAATGCTATTGGCTGTTTGCCGCAAACATACGCATTTATGTGAATGTGCACTCTGAGTAAACCTTGATTCAGGGTTGAAACTTGAGTTGACTGAGAAAGTTGATAACCAGCATCGTGAAACCTATTAACCTTAATTAAGCCGGGTTGGATTTGTTTGGTTTTCTCAACAAAAAACTTACTCTAGCAACTCTGAGTTTGTTCAACACGCTTTGTGCAACAGGCCTCCGGAAAAGTACAGTATAAAAATAGCTATGCTAACACCTCCAGTTCTCTTTGCAGAACAGACAGTTCTTCTTCCACATTTTTCTCTTGTTCTTTTTTCTTGTGTCCATGCAAAACAGTGCAAAAACTTATTAAAAACTACTACAGCCAGTTGCTAAGGCTCAGTCATGACAAAGTCACATAATAGATCGCTGTGGTAGGATTTGGAGATCTCTCCAGGTGAAGGATTGTGTAGTGGCTGAGCCTCTTCTGCGATCACTATGGTAGTGTGTACACCTCTATATCCATACAACAGATCTCAAGTGAGACAAATGTGAGCAGAACAGCGATTTTAAAAGTCGTGTAGTGTCCACTTGACTTTAGCTAACGTGTGTGCAGAGATATGTCAACGTACAGTACATGTAAGAGATTGAGGTGTTTGGTAAGGCTATAAGCCTAACAGATGGTCTGAGCATTAATAGAGATGGGGAGCAAGTAAATAGATAATGATTTACACGTTAAACTTTAGATTGAAGCAGCAGCTTGCCTGATTATATGCCTGATTATATTACAAAAAAACAGCAAGTCCGTCCAGATCAATTCAGTTTTATGCAGTGATATTTATATTTTTGTTGTGACGTTATCTGAGGTGCTCTTCTCGCTCTTTTATTTTTTTTAGGGTTGCTTGCTTCAGCTTATTAATATTTCATTGCAGTTATTTCCTTTGCATTGCAAATGTGTAATGGGATTTTTTTTTTCCTTTCCAGGTCAATGGGACAGAAATTGAATATGAATTTGAAGAAATTACGCTAGAGCGGGTAAGTCAGAGCGATGGCCCATTAACTGATTCAGTCACACAATTGTTGGCTTGCACACGTATTTACACACTGAATAAATCAAAGCTTTCCTCTCCAGATGAATCACTTGTTTGATGATTGTGTGACATTCTCTGCATTTGTCTTCCTCATGTGCCAAGGCATTAAAGGAATACTCCAGCTTTGTTTAACTTCATCTCTATCCACTGCATCCGTAGTCATTTCAGCTCATTTCTCAGCAGAGAAGAACAGAACACGTGCTTACTCGAGACAGTTGAACTGCATCAATAAATGTTTGGAAATACATAATTCAAAATCTAAACTACACTCAGTAAAAAGCTATTCTAGTTATTTTTGTGGTATTCATGTATCAGAACCATGAACTGTGTTGGTAATACCTACTGTAACTATACATTCTTTCCCCTGAAAAGTAGTCTTTGACTTTTTAATTTTCCCCCAGTTTCTCCCTAATATGGTCTTGATCTATGCTCACCCACTAGTCAGCTATCCCCTATCATACATCAACTATCAGCCACAGAGGGTTAGGGCTAGTCTGTGCTTCCTCTGACACACATGAAGACAGCCAATTACATCTTTTTTGAATTGCTGCTCAGGTTACCTCACAGAGTAGTGTAACACACTCGGAGCAAAGGACTATCTGTACTTTTCCATATACATGAGTTCACAGATCCCTGTGATAGGCTGGTGTTGCTGTGATAGAGTAGAGAGAATATTCCATCCCTCCCACCAAGAGAGAGATCAGTTTTTCTCTCTTGGATCCTGGCCACACATGGCGTAATCACATGGTGTTTCGCTTATCTCTGAAAGATTCAATTGTACAAGATTATAGTTTGATTTGCAAATTCATTTGTTTGAAGAATGCATAAATACCAACCCAAAGTCTGACGGGAAAAAAAAAACATCAAATAAACAAAAAGAGGCATTTGAAAACTCAATTCACGCTGTACTATATGAAAACACATTAATAGCACATTATTGAATGTTTTACTGATGACTGCAACACACTCCAAAAAAGTTGGGACAGTCTACTGTGTAACATCAAATTTTCTGTTAATAACACTTATTAAGCGTTTGAGTGCTGAAGAGACCAGTTGGTTTAGCAAATTTAGCAAGTCGAATTTTCCCTCATTCGTCAATTATGTATTTCTTCAGCTGTTGCCTTATTTTGCACTTCATAATGCACAACATATTCTGTCAAAGGTTTACTAAAGTATTCCTGAGCCCATGTCAGGATATCCGTGACTGTTACGATACGGAGGCTGTAAGTAGTTGCAAGAGTGACGGCTTTATTTATAAACAAAACTAAACACAAATAAGAACAACTTAGCATGCTTAGAACTACTTCTAGGCATTTACGGCCAAGCATCAAGAGTGAGAATCCTGACTAAGTAATCTCCGAACACCATAGAAACTAACACACATTCAAACACTCCTCCCATAACACAAACAATAACGCGCCCCGTGTGCAGAAACCAAAGGGTTTAAATACAACACATGATTAAACTCGAACCGAAAACACCTGGGTCCATTCATGAAAGTAATACAACTTTAACACGTGAAACTACAGAGAACCAAAACAAAGGGTCACGTGACTTGAGTCCATATGGCACTGTTGTACTGCCATCCACTGGTGAGGTGTAACAGAACCCCCATCCAAAGTTGCTTGTCCCCAAGCACCAACAACGAACCCCCCTCCAACGGGGGTCCCAGGCCCCTGGGAAGAATGTCCCTCTGCTGCCACAGGAACCAAGGCAGTCTTTGCCGGGCAGCTGGTGGCTGGAACAACACCACTACTGGTGTTGAAGGTTGGGGTGCCGCCTGCCGTGGCTCAAGAACGCAGGGCGCCGGCTCGGGAACGCAGGGCGCCGGCCCCGGCTGGAGCTCTGCCGTCGCTGTAGTGCCGAAGGCTGCCATGTTAGCCTCCGGCTGGAGCTCCACCGTATCTGCGCTAATTGGCACCAGGGAGCCAGAGGTTGCCCTGCTAGCCTCTGGCCGGCACTCCCCAGTCGCCGGTACCCCTCCAAAAAAATTCTGGGCTTGTCCTCTCCTCCCGGCTGGTCTCATGGGCATGAGGCGTGACATGGGGCTCATGGGCGTGTGCAACGGGGCTTTCCTTATGCTCGGGTTCAGGCAGCTTGACCGGGTTGTTCTCACGGCAGCACAGTGGAGCGTTGTTGAGCCGGGGCGCAGCGCCTCCTCCACGCCACGGAGAATCGGTCCACTTCCTTCATTTGCTGCTTGGACCGTAGATCCGCCAGTCTCCATTGCTCAGCTTGGCGTGCCTTGTGTTGTTGTCGCTGCCAGGCGCAATACTCCTCAGACGTTGTAAAGTTCCAAAAATAGAGAAAATTTTGGGTTCCGGGTGCTTTTGCTACTTCCATATTTCGGCGCGTTATTCTGTTATGATACGGAGGCTGGAAGTAGTTGCAAGGGTGACAGCTTTATTTATAAACAAAACTAAACACAAACAAGAACAACTTAGCATGCTACGCACTACTGCTAGGCATTTACGGCTAAGCCTCAAGCGTGAGAATCCTGACTAAATAATCTCTGAACACCATAGAAACTAACACACATTCAAACATTCCTCACATAAACAATAACGCAAACAATAACGCACCCCGTGTGCAGAAACCAAAGGGTTTAAATACAACACATGATTAAACTCCTCTTTGCTTTTATTAACATTTTCCATACTGTCCCCATTGGGGTTGTATGTTCCGCATACATTATATGGCCAAACGTTTGTGGACACCTGACCATGACTGTGTGATTTTTAAACATCCCATTCCAGATTTTGTCCTCTCTTTGCTGTTATAATAAAATCCACTCTTCTGGGAAGGCTTTCTGCTACATTTTAGAGCATGGCTGTGGGGATTTGTCTGTTCAGCTACAAGAGCATTAGTGAGATCATGTACTGATGTTGAGTGTAAATGTATGGCATTGATCCCAAAGGTGTTCAGTGGAGTTCAGGCCAGGGCTCTGTGCATGCCACTCAGGTTCTTCCACTCAAACATCGCTTTGTACACATGGACATTGTCATTCTGGAACAGGTTTGGGCCTCTTAGTTCTAGTGAAGCTACAGAATACAAACACATTCTAAACAAGTGTGTGCTTCCAGCTTTGTGGCAGCAATTTGGGGAAGACCTACTGTAGATATGGGTGTGATAGCCATGTGTCCACAATATTTTGGCCATATAGTGTATGTCTTTTGCATAAACATTTGTTCACTGCCCCATCAGCTGCTTTTAGACTTCCATTTTAAGCGTGTTTGATATATACAGTGGTGTGAAAAAGTGTTTGCCCCCTTCCTCATTTCCTGTTCCTTTGCATGTTTGTCACACTTAAGTGTTTCGGAACATCAAACCAATTTAA
>JAFFST010054657.1:65104-85776 GCA_022414735.1 Noturus placidus | reverse complement strand
GGCCTGAAATGTGGCAAAAGGTCGAACAGTTCAAGGGGGCCGAATACTTTCGCAAGGCACTGTATTTAGAGAAATGCATGCCACATTGGCCCCATTCACACTTGGTACAGTATTAGCATGCAGCCAAGGTGATCGGATTGTAAGTGGACAGGTGTGAACATGGTCAAATGCATCTCAAAAGATACACTGTGATCTGATCACTCAAACCACATTCGGAGTTGGTCTGGTACACATATGGTAAAATCAGACCAAGAAAGGACCAAGAAAATATGAAATCATTGTGTGAGTGTTTGGCAATCACGCTGAAAAGTAGCGTTCTGTGCAACTAGGATAACGGATAAAAGCGATGCTATAACAGCAGAGACGAAAGCAGCTGCTTTCAGAGCCTCATTCGTCATCTCATCTCTCCTTCATTTATAAGTTTTGTTAGCAGACCATGTGATTCAAACTTTTGAAAGCGTCCATACAGGTACAAGAGGTAGGATCCCTGTTACATTTCTGCATCTCGTCTGTCCACTTGTGATCCGATCAGCCAGGACGCATTTAAATGCCAGACGTGAACAGGACCATTGAATTTCAGTGGCAAGACATGACATGCAATGCATATACTGTATGATGTTACTGTTCCAGGAGGGATGTAAGAGCCTCTTGGTGTCTTAACTGAAATAATAATGTGTGGATTTCATTTAAAGACTTTTTTTGCTGGATTTGTGTCAGAATTAATGTAAGCCATCTTGAAATGCCATTTGGGGTGTGATTCAGAAACTAGTCTTAGGAAATTGTTTGGGTTAAAATCAATAGTGCACAAGTTTAGTGGTGACAGTGAGCAATATTTGATGACTCTCTGATTCTGTATAGCTATTAAAAGTCTATCAAGTATCAGACTTTCTGCTAACCAATTTCTCCTGGGCATTTTATTTTCCTATTTAGCAAGAGGGAATTACCCAGTTTCAACGGAACTTTACCAAGGTATACAAACTCGAGTTGGCTGAATGTATCACTTGATGTGAAAGATCTGTTATGAATCTGTCTGAAAATGAATAGCAATGTCTATAGCTAGAGACAGACCACAGAAAATGGGTTTAGTGTAAATAGAAACGGGGGTTAGTCAATTACTTTCTTCTTTGTTCTTTGGTGATAAGGCATTATACATTTTAATTGTGTCTCCAACATTTTTTTAAAAAAGAGAGCGTTTTAGTATCAGTTTTTGAAGAGTCCTATTGTTTGTTTAAACTGCTAAGAGCTAGCCAAATTACCTGTCTGGAAGAGAAAGATCTATTGGAGCTGCATTAATTAATTTCTATGTGTCTTTAAATGCTAATCCAATAGAGGTTTTTCCCTTCACTGTCATGTGTGCATTACATTTGTTCCACTGCAGTTTGCATTTGAATGCAACATATATTTCTCTGGGGGACACAGTGGCTTACTGGTTAGCACGTTTGCCTCATACCTCCAGAATTTGGGTGTCATATCCTGCTTCTTCCCTCTGTGCATCGAGTTTGCATGTTCTCCCAGTGCTTTGGGGGATTCCTTCAGGTACTCCTGTTTCATCCCCCAGTCCAAAGACATGCATTGTAGACCGATTGACATTTCCAAATTGTCCATAGTGTGTGAATGTGTGTACGATTGTGCCTTGTGATGGATTGGCTCCACATTCAGGGTGTCCCCTTACCTTGTGCCCTGATTTCCCTGGGATAGACACCATGTGAGCCTGCGACCCTGTGTAGGATAAGCGGTATGGAAAATTGATGGATGTATTTCTCTCATACATGCACACTTGTCCTTGCCGGAATGTCAGTGGAAAACAAAACACAAGATGTTGTTAGAAGCACAGAGGGAAACAGAATACACAAAACAAAGAAACAGAATATTTTTTTAATGTATAAGCTGCTTTGATGCATTATTTAGAAATAAGAACACACATTACATATACACAAATTTCACAATGTACAGGCTGATTGCACACACACACACACACACACACACACACAAACACACATCCGTCTGTCTGCAGTAAGGTAGTGGTATTCATTTTAATTGCATTCTTCTGTGTAGTTGATTTAAATGTGACTCATTAAAAGTTTAATTAATTCATTTTGGTTCTTTAATAAAAACTGCTAGATGAATGGAGTCAAAAGAGTTCCTTTGACAGCCTGAATGAGCAGTGATTCCATTTCTAGATATCACTGTGTGAGATATTATGAGAACATTGTTGAGAACACTGTATAATCCTGTGTATAAAATATTAATATGAAATTTGACAACCATATACTAAATTGGTTAAATCCCCTCCCCTCTCTATCTCTCTGCAGTGAAGGCTTGTTCATTACTGTCAGTTTGCTGCATGAAGCAAGGTCTACTTTTTTAAATAAAATCATTGTTAGAGGTGGCCAAATTAGCTGTCTGGAAGTTACAGAAGGATGATAATGCTCAGGGCAACTAAATGTTAAATATTCATGTTACAGCCTACTTATTATCTGATTATTAATGTCAATTTTAATTTCTTTGTTGTATTTTCTTTTGTCTGGAGTAGTTGTCATGATGCCCAGTTGGTTCTTTTAATACTTAAAAATTTTAAGACATTTTTACTGTAATTAGGATGAAGTTCTAACTTATGTAATGGTTATCATGGCAGCCGTATTTCAGGTTTTCACAATAAAGGTGTGTTATGTGTTGTTCTCTCCTGCAGGCCTGGGGTTCAGTATTGCGGGTGGAGTGGGTAACCAACACATTCCGGGCGATAACAGCATCTACGTCACTAAGATAATTGATGGCGGAGCGGCGCAGAAGGATTGCAGGTTACAGGTTGGGGACAGGCTCCTCATGGTGAGCACACCATCTATCTAGAGCTTTACTCGTAGAGCTTTACTCATAGCTAGACTTCACTCCAGATAGCATAAGAGACCTATTGTTTAAACACACTGTTTAGTCAAAAAACAAACCCAGTCTCAAAGAAAATATAACAACAAAAAATTTCATATACTTATAAACTGACGCTGTGTTCAATTAGAGGTTTTAACTCATAATTCCTGACCTCCTACTGGGAAAAGACAAAAAAAACTCGGGATCTAGAGATGGTATCCTCCACTCTGAATTCCTCCAAGTTCAGCAAGGGACATCAAATCAACATGGCAGCTCACAACATCAGCAGTAAACAAAGTAGCACTTTAAACGAGTTATACTGCATGTACAAATATATGCTTTAGCTCAGTCAACATACAAACATATTAGACTATTAAAACTATACAGTTTGCTGTTTTGAGGAGGAAAATATACATCACTCATCACAGTTAACTGGCTAGCTTGTTGCTAACAAAAGACAAACATAAAGGCATCCATGTTTTATTCCCACTTTGTAGCTTGAATGCACAGAGGTCATAAATGACATCATTCAGAGCTCCAATTTCCCTCTTCTGAAGTAAGTTGAATGCAGCATTATTTGCAGCAGCTTATATATGATGAATATTAATGTTCTGCCAGAAGCACACAATGAATATTAACACATCAAAGTAATAAATAATTTATCTCATTTTTAAACATGAGTGTAGCCCACTTCATGGGTAATTTAGTGCTTTTCATCACACACGGCAAAGTTCATGCTTGCATTTGACACACTGATATTCATTCTGTGCTTGTGTCAGACTGCTGAACTTCATTATATAGAAGGTGCTGCAAACATGTTTTATGTGAATGATGTTGTTGTTTTTCTCAGACTGGGTGCAAAAAAATGAACATTAATTGATTCATTCAACAGGCCAGCTGTAAATAGCAAGTTCGAACAGGTTGGGCCAGCTTTAAATAAAACCCAGTTTACAGTACTTAAAAATGTAACATTAGATATTAGGAAAATAAACAAACAGGGTATTCATGTTTATTTTTGTTCCCCATACTGGTTTTATGTGAACACTTTGCTCGGCAGCTACAGACTGTTCAATTCTAGCATTATACATTTTGATCTGAAATATAATTCACAACATTTAGAAAGTATATTAATGTGATTAGAAATGTCTTTATGATTCACTTATGCTCTCAATTAAAATAAAATGGTTTCTTTGCATAAAAAATTCACCGGACTTAAAATCAGTGTGTTTCGGCACAACAGAAAAGAATTAGACCTGTCTTCAGGAGATCATGAGTTTCGAATCCTGATGATGCCACAGCTGAGAGCTCACTCTCACCGTCCATTTTATTAGGAACATCTGTACACCTGCTCATTCATGCAGTTTTCTAATCACCCAATCATGTGGCACAATGCATAAAGTCATGAAGATACAAGTCAAGAGTTTCAGTTAATGCTCATGTCATACACCAGAATGGGGAAAAAGAATTTCTGTGATTTTTTTAACCATGGCATGGTTGTTGATTCCAGACAGGCTGGTTTGAGTATTTCAGAAACTGCTGCATGCACAACACTCTCTAGAGTTTACACAGAATGATGTGAAAAAACAGAGTGAGTGACAGTTCTGTGGCTGGAAACACCTTGTTGATAAGAGAGCTCAGAGGAAAATGGCCAGATTGATTTCAGCTGTCAGGATGGATATAGCAACTCAGCAGTATATGTACAGTTGCAATCAAAATTATTCAACCCTCATGGCAAATGACTTTTATTGTCAAAATTTACAGACGTTCAGCTGTTTGCAATGAACAAATCAAACAAAAGCAATTGAAATAATTCAACACAACGAATGCTTTGTGTTTTCTCCAAATTCAACTGAAAATGCAACTTATAATGACTTCTCCAGTCTCAAAATTATTCAACCCCCTGTATAGATTCCCTCACAACAGCGCAAATATGGAAAAAAAGGTGTTGTCTCAAGCACACCTGATGCAACTAATCAAGGGCTTCATTAATTAATTTAATAATAATTTATCAATTTGTATAGCGCTTTTTACAATGGTACATTGTCTCAAAGCAGCTTTACAGAAATATCATTTTTTTACATTTACAAGCGACTTACTAATGAGAGCACATTCACACACCAATGGTAGCAGAGCTGCCATGCAAGGTGCTAGCTTGCCATTGGGGGCAACTTAGGGTTCAGTGTCTTGCCCAAGGACACTTCGGCATGGGATCACCCGGGCCGGGATTCGAACCGCCAACCCCACGGTTGGTGGATTAGTGGACAACCCGCTCTACCGACTGAGCCACAGCCGCCCTAATTGCATTAACTGCACCAGGTGTGCATGAGCTGGAACACATGAAATTCCTCAACTGGCTAGGGGTAGAAAATGTATGAAATACCTGGATATGGCAGAAAAAGGAATCTATCAACGGCTGCAACCAGATTTCTGAGAAGGCAGGTTGTGAAAAACCCTCGAGTGACTACAAAAGAACTGCAGCAAGAGTTGGTTGCAACAGGCACTGAGGTTTCCAGTGCTCATTAACACAACAAGAAGCAGGTGCAAGAAGACATGTGACTAGTAGTAAACCCATGTGACATCAAGGGGGCAATGGCTGCTGGGACATGGAGTCTACCGGCACACTGGGGTGGAGACGCACAAAACATGAACACAGTCCAGGTGCTAGGAACAGTCATTGTCAGAGTACAGCCACCAGATGGCACCATAACATGCAGGACGCCTCCCACAGAGGCTCGAGAACGCAGGACGCCTCCCACAGAGGCTCGGGAACGCTGGACGCCTCCCACAGAGGCTCGGTAACACAGGACGCCTGCCACAGAGGCTCGGGAATGCAGGACGCCTCCCACAGAGGCTCAGGAACGTAGGACGCTGCCTGCCGTGGCTCAGGAACGCAGGACGCTGCCTGCCCTGGCTTGTGAACGCAGGACGCCTCCCACAGATGCTAAAGAACGCAGGACGCCTCCTACAGAGGCTCGGGAGCGCAGGACGCCTCCCACAGAGGCTCAGGAACGCAGGACGCCTCCCACAGAGGCTCGAGAACGCAGGACGCCACCCGCCGTGGCTCGGGAATGCAGGACGCCTCCCACAGAGGCACGGGAATGCAGGACACCTCCCACAGAGGCATATGCGGCATATGCTACGGTGCAGGAACGTTCGTCCGCCTCCTGCTGGGCTGAGACCTCCCCCTCGGTCTCTCTCGTGCCAGAGGCTGCCATGTTAGCCTCAGACTGGATTGCCACACTGCCTGGACACAGAGGTGCAGAGGTTAATGGGTTTACCTCCCACAGGAGATCCACCATCTCTGTAGCGCAGGACGCCGCTTCTGCTGAAGAGGGGAACAGGGCAGCATATGCTGCAGTGCAGGATGGCTTATCTGCTTCCTGAGGGGCTGAGACCTCCCCCTTGGTCTCTGTAGTGCCGGAGGCTGCCAGGTTAGCCTCCCGCTGGGGCTCCAGGGCATGATGCGTGACATGGAGGTCAAGGGCATGGGATGTGAGTTGGCTCTCGGATGTAACTTGGCTCGCGGACGTAACTTGGCTCGCAGATGTAACTTGGCTCACAGACCAGACGAGACTTGGCTCATGGACGTGCCTGGGCCCGTAGATGAGACTGGGCTCGTGGACATGGACGTGACATGGGGTCATGGGCGTGGGACGTGACATGGGGATCATGGGCGTGGGACGTGACATGGGGATCATGGGCGTGGGACGTGACATGGGGCTCATGGGCATGGGGTGTGACCTGGGGCTCATGGGCGTGGGGCATGACCTGGGGCTCAAGGGCATGAGGCGGGACCTGGGGCTCAAGGGCGTGAGGCGTGACTGGGCTCTTGGACGTAACTTGGTTCGTGGACGTGGACGCAACCTGGCTCTCGGTCATAACATGACTCGTGGATGCAACCTGGCTCTCGGACATAACGTGACTCGTGTACACCCCTTGGCTCGTGGACCTGCCTTGGCTCTGCGGCCGGGACATGGAAGTGCCTTGGCTCTGCGGCCTGGACAGGGATGAGACGGGGCCTTCAGGCGAGGACAGGGACGAGACAGGGCCTTCAGGCGAGCACAGGGACGAGACGGGGCCTTCAGGCGAGGACACGTGGGAAACGGGGCCTTCAGGCGAGGACACATGGTAAACAGGGCCTTCAGGCAAGGACACATGGGAAACGGGGCCTTCAGGCGAGAACATGTGGGAAACGGGGCCTTCAGGCGAGGGCACGCGGGAAGCGGGGATCTCGGGCACGTGGGAAGCGGGGATCTCGGGCATGTGGGAAGCGGGGATCTCAGGCACGTGTGAAGCGGGGATCTCGGGCTCAGACAGGGATGAAACTGGGCTCTTGGGCTCGGACAGGAACGAAACTGTGCTCTCGGGCTCAGACAGGGACGCCTTGGGGCTCTCAGGCGTAGGCACACTCGGATGTTGCTGTTGATATAGGGCAATCATACGCTGGAAGTCCTCTATACCCTGGGTGATGCGTTCCTGGAGCACCGTACCCATTGGCGTGGCTTCTAGCCCGAGTTGTCTCAACTTCTCAAGCTGTTCTGCTTGCCGCTGTAGCCGCGCTATTGCTGATTGAAGATGGCTCCAATCTAAAACATAAGAGGGACTTTCAGGCGTGGGCACGGGTGGAGCTTGATTTTCGGGCGTGGGCACGGGTGAAGAGTGGCTGTCAGGCGTGGGCAGAGCTTGCTTTTGGTGGTTCTTCCTTTCATAATGTTCATGAAACGGTAAGTCTGCCTTGGTTGCCACATTAGATCCTCTTAACAGCTGGTTCATATTGTATTCCACCTCTGGGTCTCAAAACTCCCTCAAAAAGGCTGCCATAAATCACCGACTGTCCTCCAGTTCCCGGGATTGGGTGGCGGCCAATTGTTGTGCCCAGCTGTGAGCTGAGCCAAAAAATCGAGATACCATAAACCGAACCCATTCGACTTCTTTGGGCATCGGATCCGGCAGGCTTGAAAAATATGCCTGACAGTCCCTCAAAAAATAGTCAGGGTAGCCGAAAAAAACCTTATACCTGTCCGGCAGATCCACGAAAATTTCCTGTGGAAATTGCATGGAATGTAAATTGCTCTGAGATGCTGGGCATGGATTTCCGGTGTTTGTTTTTCTCCTTCTTTGCACTGCCGCCATGGTGATGTCTGCTGCTTCCAGATATGGTCTTTCGTTCTGTCACAATGTGGTTTAACAAGGCGGAAACAGGCGCAGACTGGCTTTTGCGTATTTATTGGGATGAGGCTCAAAACAACACAAATATAGACACTATGAATACTCTACCCTGAAACAGTGACTAGAAACAAAAACACTCAGGTTAATAAACATGAAACAAAACCTAACCCTCAGACTGACTTCAGACAAAGTAACACAGAGACAGGAGTATACACAACGAAAGACAAAGGCTAAGTGCAAAACCAAGACTATATATAACCACACCAGTGCTCATTAACACAAGAAGCAGGTGCAAGAAGACATGTGACTAGTAGTAAACCCATGTGACATCAAGGGGGCAATGGCTGCTGGGACATGTAGTCTACCGGCACACTGGGGTGGAGACACACAAAACATGAACACAGTCCAGGTGCTAGGAACAGTCATTGTCAGAGTACAGCCACCAGATGGCACCATAACCGGCCGAGGTGCAGTGCCGGCCGGCAGCCACCAGATGGCGCCATAACCGGCCAAGGTGCAGTGCTGCACCTGGCCACCAGGGGGGAACCGTGACAATTAAAAAATAAAAAACCTAAAAAAGCACATGTACATAAGTATTCACAGCCTCTGCTCAATTCTTTGTTGAAGCACCTTTGGCACCAATTACAGCCTCAAGTCTTTTTGAGAATAATAATTAATAATAATTTATCAATTTGTATAGCGCTTTTTTACAATGGTACATTGTCTCAAAGCAGCTTTACAGAAATATCATTTTACATTTACAAGCGACTTACTAATGAGAGCACATTCACACACCAATGGTAGCAGAGCTGCCATGCAAGGTGCTAGCTTGCCATTGGGGGCAACTTAGGGTTCAGTGTCTTGCCCAAGGACACTTCGGCATGGGATCACCCGGGCCGGGATTCGAACCGCCAACCCCACGGTTGGTGGATTAGTGGACAACCCGCTCTACCGACTGAGCCACAGCCGCCCCGAATGATGCTACAAGCTTGGCACACCTATTTTTGGGCAGTTTCTCCCATTCTTCTTTGCAGGACCTCTCAAGCTCCATCAGGTTGGATGGAGAGCGTCGGTGCACAGCCATTTTCAGATCTCTCCAGAGATGTTCAATCGGGTTCAAGTCTGGGCTCTGGCTGGGTCACTCAAGGACATTCACAGAGTTGTCCTATAGCCACTTCTTTGTTATCTTGGCTGTTTGCTTAGGGTTGTTGTCCTGTTGGAAGATGAACCTTCACCCCAGCACTCTGGAGCAGGTTTTCATCAAGGATGTCTCTGTACATTGCTGCATTCATCTTTCCCTCAATCCTGACTAGTCTCCCAGTTCCTGCTGCTGAAAAACATCCCCACAGCATGATGCATCCACCACCATGCTTCACTGTAGGGATGGTATTGGCAAGGGGATGAGTAGTGCCTGGTTTCCTCCAGACATGACGTCTGCCATTCAAGCCAAAGAGTTCAATCTTTGTTTCATCATGATATGAGTGTCCTTCAGGTGCCTTTTGGCAAACTCCAGGCGGGTTGTCCTGTGCCTTTTACTGAGGAGTGGCTTCCGTCTGGCCACTCTACCATACAGGCCTGATTGGTGGAGTGCTGCAGAGATGGTTATTCTTCTGGAAGGTTCTCCTCTCACCACAGAGACATGCTGGAGCTTTGTCAGAGTGACCATCGGGTTATTGGTCACCTCTCTGACTAAGGCCCTTCTCCCCTGATCACTCAGTTTGGCCGGGTGGCCAGTTCTATGAAGAGTCCTGGTGGTTCCAAACTTCTTCCATTTACAGATTATGGAGGGCATTGTGCTCATTGGGACCTTCAATGCTGCAGAAATGTTTGTGTTCCCTTCCCCAGATCTGTGCCTCGATACAATCCTGTCTCTGAGGTCTACAGACAGTTCCTTGGACTTCATGGCATGGTTTGTGCTCTGACATGCATTGTTAACTGTGGGACCTTATATAGACAGGTGTGTGCCTTTCCAAATCATGTTCAATCAACTGAAGTTACCACAGGTGGAATCCAATCAAGTTGTAGAAACATCTCAAGGATGATCAGTGGAAACAGGAGCTCAATTTTGAGTGCCATGGCAAAGGCTGTGAATACTTATGTACGTGTGTGTGTGTGTGTGTGTGTGTGTGTGTGTGTATATATATATAAATACAGCATAATACTATACAGACAGTAGGGTGTAAAAAAACGGAGCCTCAACCTATATCGTCATCTGATATATTACCATTCTCCATCCATATTTAAAATAAAAGGATGTTAAATAGAAGGCCCCTCCATATACAATGGCAGCTTCCTATTCTCCATTGTGTAACTCTTCATGCAGGATCCATTTAGCTGCACTGATTCGCTATTGACTATTAAACTGTGAGGTAAAGTGTATATGCAATTCTATGCCTACAGACAAATAATCTTTTTTTCTTCTTTTTGTTCAGGTTAATAACTACACTCTGGAGGAGGTGACCCATGAGGAGGCGGTAGCCATACTGAAGAACACATCAGATGTTGTGTATTTGAAGGTGGGAAAGCCCACTAGTGTTTACGTTTCAGATCCATATGGGCCTCCCGATATTACCCACTGTGAGTATAAATGAATACACTGTCACACACTGCTGCATCATTAATAATATAATTAGTATTATCTGTGATTGGTCGTTATGTATAGCAGAGAATGTGTCAATGGTGTGCAGTTGCTGATGAATGTAGTTATTTAAAATAAAGTGAAATGCTGTGGAAGAGCAAAAAAAAAGTGAAGTGACTGGTTTATAAATTAATTGGTTCTGTAATTAGAGTTATATAATATATCATAAGTAGCTGTACTGTTTACTGGATTTCAGCCTCTCCTCCTCTCCTCTCCTTTCCTCTTCTCCCCATCTGTCCTCTCCGTTCCTTTCCTCCTCTCCCCTCCTCTCCTCTGCTCTACTTTCCTCTCCTCTCCTCTACTTTCTTATCCTCTTCCCTCTCCTTTCCTTTAATATCCTCTCCTCTCCTCCTCTACCCTCCACCCATTTGTTCTCCTCTCTTCTCTCCTACTCGTGTCTGTTCCTTTCCTCTCTTCTCCTTGCTCCTGCCCTCTCTCCTAATCTCATCTCCTCTCCTATCCTCCTTCCTAATCTCCTCTCATCTCCACTCCTCTCCTCTCTCCTAATCTTATCTCCTCTCCTTTCCTCCTTCCTAATCTCCTCTCATCTCCTCTCCTCTTTCCTAATCTCATCTCCTCTCCTTTCCTCTCTCCTAATATCCTCTCCTTTCCTCCTTCCTAATCTCCTCTCATCTCCTCTCCTCTTTCCTAATCTCATCTCCTCTCCTTTCCTCTCTCCTAATATCCTCTCCTTTCCTCCTTCCTAATCTCCTCTCATCTCCTCTCCTCTTTCCTAATCTCATCTCCTCTCCTTTCCTCTCTCCTAATATCCTCTCCTTTCCTCCTTCCTAATCTCCTCTCATCTCCTCTCCTCTTTCCTAATCTCATCTCCTCTCCTTTCCTCTCTCCTAATATCCTCTCCTTTCCTCTCTTCCAATCTCCTCTCCTCTCCTCTTTCCTAATATCTTCTCTTTTCCTCTCTCCTAATCTCCTCTCCTTTCCTCTCTCCTAATCTCTTCTCCTCTTTCCTAATCTCCTCTCCTCTTTCCTAATCTCCTCTCCTTTCCTCTCTCCTAATCTCTTCTCCTCTCCTCTCTCCTAATCTCCTCTCCTTTCCTCTCTCCTAATCTTCTCTCCTCTCCTCTCTCCTAATCTCCTCTCCTTTCCTCTCTCCTAATCTCCTTTCCTTTCCTCTCTCCTAATCTCATCTCCTCTCTCTTAATCTCCTCTCCTCTCCTTTCCTCTCTCCTCATCTCATCTCCGCTCCTCTCTATCTACCTTTCTGTCTCTTTTTCTTTCCTCCCCTGCAGCATTTTCCCCTGCTATGGAGAATCATATCTCTGGTAATAACGGGACTCTGGAGTATAAATCCAGTCTTCCCCCCATCTCCCCTGGACGCTACTCACCCCTGCCGCGCCACCTGCTGGGGGAGGAAGACATTAACAGGTTGGATGGCTTTTCATTCTTACGGTAAATCCCTCCTCTCGCTGACAGATGCCACAGATGACAGGTAGAATCTGTGTAGGCCCCTCCTTCCCAATGTGTCACTCTGTGGAAATCCCAAAAAGCAGTGCAGGACGACTCATCACAGTTTCTGATGGGATTGCTTTTGGATTTCATGCCCTTCTTGTTCCACTCTGTCTGCCCGTGTTAGTCGACTACTCTGTCTCTGGTGTTGTTCCTCCTTCTGAAAGGTCCTGTCTGAAAGTGTGTGGGCTCATTGCTGGAATAAACAGACATGTATTTAACTAAACATAGCCTCACATCTGACCACAGTACAGGTTGTACCTTTATTTGTACTGCATTATGGGAGATTTAAAATTTCCAAAGTGTCTATAAATTCTGTTACTACATATAAGGTTATATATAAAGTCCTGAGCTTGTCTTATCTCTGCAGAGAGCAGATGGCATCCTGGTTTGTTTGTTTGTCTGTGTGTGTTTTTTGAGGGGTTATTTTAAGAGCCATACCGATCCTTCAGGGCTGGAGATATATTTGACTGGCTGCTCATCATAAAAACCTGAGAGTAGCCGGCCAGATCCATCCTTCATAACGGACTTTTAGAAACCGCACAGGATGTGAAACAGACGTAGAGTAGTACCGTAACACCAGCATGATTGTCTGCTAGAAGTAGCTAGCTATCAGAGCTTGTATTCATAAACCAAATGTATACAGTGGGGGAAAAAAGTATTTGATCCCCTGCTGATTTTATACGTTTGCCCACTAACAAAGAAATTATCCGTCTATAATTTTAATGGTAGGTTTATTTGAACAGTGAGAGACAGAATAACAACAAAAAAATCCAGAAAAACGCATGTCAAAAATGTTATAAATTGATTTGCATTTTAATGAGGGAAATAAGTATTTGACCCCTCTGCAAAACATGACTTAGTACTTGGTAATGACTTAGTAATTACTTTTCATTTTCAATGCCCTGGCTGAGGGAAGGAGGTTCTCACCCAAGATTTGATGGTAAGTGTCCCCGTCCATCGTCCCTTTGATGCGGTGAAGTTGTCCTGTCCCCTTAGCAGAAAAACACCCCCAAAGCATAATGTTTCCACCTCCATATTTGATGGTGGGGTCATAAGCAGCATTCCTCAGATGGTGGGGTCATAGATGGTGGGGTCATAGGCAGCATTCCTCCTCCTTCAAACACGGTGAGTTGAGTTGATGCCAAAGAGCTCCATTTTGGACTCATCTGACCACAACACTTTCACCCAGTTGTCCTCTGAATCATTCAGATGTTCATTGGTAAATTTCAGACAGGCATGTATGTGCTTTCTTGAGCAGGGGCGCTGCAGGATTTCAGTCCTTTACGGTGTAGTGTGTTACCAATTGTTTTCTTGGTGACTATGGTCCCAGCTGCCTTGAGATCATTGACAAGATCCTCCCGTGTAGTTCTGGGCTGATTCCTCACTGTTCTCATGATCATTGCAACTCCATGAGGTGAGATCTTGCATGGAGCCCCAGGCCGAGGGAGATTGACAGTTCATTTGTTTTTCTTCCATTTGAGAATAATCGCACCAACTGTTATCACCTTCTCACCAAGCTGCTTGGCAATGATCTTGTAGCCCATTCCAGACTTGTGTAGGTCTACAATCTTGTCCCGGACATCCTTGGAGAGCTCTCTGGTCTTGGACATGGTGGAGAGTTTGAAATCTGATTGATTGATTGCTTTTGTGGACAGGTATCTTTTAGGAGCACTCCCTTTAAGAGTGTGTTCCTAATCTCAGCTCGTTACCTGTATAAAAGACACCTGGGAGCCAGAAATCTTTTTGATTGAGAGGGGGTCAAATAATTATTTCTATCATTAAAATGCAAATCAATTTATAACATTTTTGACATGTGTTTTTCTGGATTTTTTTTGTTGTTATTCTTTCTCTCACTGTTCAAATAAACCTACCATTAAAATTATAGACTGATCATTTTTTTGTTAGTGGGCAAACATAAAATCAGCAGGGGATCAAATACTTTTTTCTCCCACTGTAGATAGATGTTTACATAAATCCACAAAAATCCAGATTTTGGCAGTAATTTGATCAACACATTTATATGCACTTAAGTAATCTGATTATTGTAAGAGTCAGTCAGTAATCAGACTTCTTTAAGTAACACGATGCAAGTAATTATAGTTTGCAGTAATGATGTGGTAGCAGCAGTACCTTTTAAATTAGATAATTTTAAGTAGTTCAAATATTATACTGACAGAGTTGTCTTGACTGTAGACATTACTGTAGCCTTACTTGTTTTATCCCTGTTATACCACAATTTGCCTATGATATCAGTTTTTAATTTATTAATGACAACATGTTGTTGTTTTTAACTATTTATAGCTACATTTAATGCTGAGGAATGTGAACGAGACAAGTTAGTTTCTGTTATCACTTAGTAGCAGATATATTTATAGTAGCTATAAGCTACCCTAATTCCCTCGCCAGCCTCTTTTTTGCTCTCAAGACCAGAAAGTGCAACGTTTCATGTTCCAGACAAACCTGAAAGTGCAAAGTCCATGGGAGAATAAGAACTCTATAAGATAACCAACAAAACTGGGGAACGATTGTAATATAGCACACTCACTGTAGTATTTGCAGTTGTACTGAATGCTATATTCATTGCAAGCTACATCTTACCTTTTTTTTTAGTGCGGGACGCATGACAATCATTTTGCATTAATAAAGAAAGCTTACAGTAGAGGAAAGTTGGACGAGGATAATATGGAATGAGAATAAAACTAAATTGTCTATTAGACGATGGAGTAAACAGTTTGCAAAGCATTATTAATGGCATGTAGGAGTGTGAGGAGGGGATCACTCTTTGAGCTGTAAGTGTGGGATTAGTGCTGCATCCTTTTGCTCGACTAAGAGCAGGTTGCCTCTGCTAAGATCACTTAATATCAGTTCTTAGCTCCCTGATCTCCTGGTAATGCAGTAAAGGAAGAGCTCTAAATATAGTGTACGGAGAGTTAAAAGTCTCTCAAGCTAATACATGTAATGGAAGGCCACCATATTTTGACTTTAGACCCTTTATTATGTAACTGGAAGGAGAATCAGTTCAAGGATAGGAATAAGATTAGTTTTTTTTTTTTTTTTTAAATAAATAAATAAAATAAAATAAAAGAGCCTAAAGTTATTTTTTCTAATAGCTCAACAGCCTGTCATCAATTAGTCCTTACTTAAACCACTGTTTCCTGGTTCCAGGTTGAATTTTAACACCATGGCATGCAGTCTGCGGGTGGTATTTGCAATATCAGTCATATGGCCTCTTTCTGTGAAAGTAGGCACGTCATGACCACACTAAGCAACTGAAAGCAACTGAAATGATAGCTGTCTTGCTTGTGCGACTAGAGGACAGGAAACAAGATTGGAAGAGAGAAAAAGAAACTGATTATTTGAGACATCATCTGTCTCAGCAAAAGCCTGTCTAGTGCAGGCTTTTATAGCTGCCTGCTCCTCCTGTTCTCTTGTCCTTTCATGCTTTTCACCCCTCCCTCCTTTTCCCTTCCTTTTCCTCTCTCTCTCTCTCTCTCCAAATTTAAATGCTACAAATTCTCCAAGCACCTGTTACACAACAGCAAGAAAACATGCTTAGAATTTTAAAGCTAGGGATGAAACAATGTACTGCAGGTCAGCTTTTAGCATCCCGCGTTTTATAGCATCTAGAATTCAGTGAATGTGCCTCTGATGGGTGCATTCTATATACAGGTTGTTTTAGCATTATAAACAGCTACTGTATGCTTCAAAAATGCCTTAATTATAAGCTGTAGTAATAGAGGTAATTAACAAAACTTGTAGTTGTGTAATAGCTAAACAGAGCTCACTCTTATGCTCATCTGTTAGTCATGTCTGCTGATGTCTGAACCCCAGCTGTGCCCAGAGAAGGCTCTGTGTTGTGTTGTGTCTACGGCCATATGAATGTGTGTCCAGCTGTCTGTATGGAGTCTTCTTGGAGTCTGCATGCTGCGTCCGCACAGAACAAACACCTTTCAGCACTTTTTATACAGCCCAGTAAATATAGATTTGTCTGCGATGGTTATGTGGCTCATCTGCTGTTTTTCTCTGAACAGAAATTCTTCCTTAGATGACGGGGAGGGCCACAGGTATGAGTCTCAGCACTTCCAGTTGAGGTGAGAAGCAAACACTAAGGTCGAGGCTGTCTGGGATATCAAGAGTAGTGTATGTGTTCTACATAGTATGTTACAGTCATATTCTACATCAAGGATTCATCAGTTCATACTTATGAGCAGTGAGGCTGCTAATTAGTAATAACAGCCTGTTATATCTACTCAGCAAATATAGGTCATATGTTGAGGATCCCTCCCAATTGTCTTGGTTCTTATTTGAATTACACACTACAATTCACCCTCCATTTTTTAGGGCGGCTGTGGCTCAGTTGGTAGAGCGGGTTGTCCACTAATCCACCAACCGTGGGGTTGGCGGTTCGAATCCCGGCCCGGGTGACTCCACATGCCGAAGTGTCCTTGGGCAAGACACTGAACCCTAAGTTGCCCCCAATGGCAAGCTGGCAGCTCTGCTACCATTGGTGTGTGAATGTGATCTCATTAGTAAGTCGCTTGTAAATGTAAAAAATGAAATTTCTGTAAAGCTGCTTTGAGACAATGTACCATTGTAAAAAAGCGCTATACAAATTGATAATTATTATTTTGTTTAATATACATTCCAGTGGTTATATTGTGCTCTGATTGTTTGTTTTCAATGACAACATTTGATCATTGCAACATGTCTCTCAATGGATGGGCAAACAATCAACAGGGAAAAGCTTTAGTTTCAGCTAAAATGGAAAAATGCACAGTTTACTAGCCCCAGTGAGTGTTAGACCAGCGTGGGTTCTCTGTGCAATGAAAGCATAGCTGTGATAAGACGAGCATGGTGTGAAAAATCACTAAAATTCAAAGCTGGATTTGTTTTGCATCATGGTTTGTATACCTTACATTGTGTACAGAAGGCTGCTGTGTAGACTTGTATTCATGACAAAAATAAGAGTAAAAAGCATAAACATGTTTTATACATGAAATAACAGCTCCGTTCTGCTACATTATGCATAGAACTGCTGTTTTAATAGACGTTCTTTGTTAAATTGTTCTCGATGACCTGCAGTTCCCCACATTATTTTTTTTTTTTCATTTTTTTTTGCATTTGCTGAGCTGGTTTGTTATTGTAGATATTGATATCTATATATTATAGAGTGGTATATTATCATATACAGTTGCAATCAGAATTTTTCAATTCTCATCACCTGACTTGAACCCCATAGGAAATCTCAGTTGGGATTTGAAGAAGGCGGTTGCAGCACGCAAACCCAAAAATATTACTGAACTAGAGGCCATTGTTCATGAGCAACAGGCTAAGATTCCTCAAGAACGCTGCCGCCAGCTATGCTTCTCGTTTGCAGCAAGTCATAACAGCAAAAGGATGCTCTACTAAGTACTAAAGATGCTTGCCATGAAGGGGTTGAATAATTTTTTAGTTGAAGCATTCTTTGTGTTGAACTATTTCAATTGCTTTTGTTTGATTTGTTCATTGCAAACAGCAGAAAGTTTGTATATTTTGACAATAAACCTTGTTTGCAATGGGGGTTGAATCATTTTGATTGCAAACAGTGTTGCTGTAGGACACTTGATGTTGTTTACATGGGCCCTGGGTTTGAATGGCAAAAAAGCAGTAGTTATTTAAAACAAATTTTATATATTGTATTATGAAAATGTGAATGAAACAAGCTTTCTATCTATATATGTTTTGGTCCAAAGGCCTTAATATTGCTAACTAAAACTGGCTGGCCAGACCTTATATTTTTATTCCTCATTGTTTGCCAGTTTTGGAATTAATGTGATATTAGACAATATTCTGACAGATATAGATGATACAGTAAAGCAAAAGGAACACAAGCTTGTCCTTATGATTTTTGAAAACTAGTTATCTAGGTGTGTTAGCTATCTAGGGGTTGTCTGTGGCTCAGTCGGTAGAGTGGGTTGTCCACTAATCCTCCAACCGTGGGGTTGGCGGTTCGAATCCCGGCCCGGGTGATCCCATGCCGAAGTGTCCTTGGGCAAGACACTGAACCCTAAGATGCCTCCGATGGCAAGTTAGCGCCTTGCATGGCAGCTCTGCTACCATCGGTGTGTGAGTGTGTGTGTGAATGGGTGAATGAGACACAGTGTAAAGCGCTTTGGATAAAAAAGCGCTATATAAGTGCGCCATATATTTGTTACCATTTCTGTCAGAGTGATTTATCATACTGAATAGTTAAGTAGATTTTACAAAATTATATTGAAAAAGGTTGATGGTTCTGTCAAATGATAGTACGAAATTTTGCTTGTTAGCTACCAAAGATAAACCAGAAGTACTAAAGCCCCTCTCCCATGCACTGTGGTACAGTTTTACACTATGGTAAAACTGTTTCTTACCAGGCAGACTGTGGAGTCTCTGAAGTCCCAAGTTTTGCTAACAAAAGTTGTTTTTTTCCCCAAAGATCTTTTGCTCACTATTTATAGCAACTGTAACAAGGTCATTACATACGTTTGTGCTATGAGTAAATATAGTATCATGTGCAGCTGATGAGAGTCAAAATTAAAGATGAAGTTTTAAATTTTGAGAATTGAATGTGTAGACACAAAAAGAAGTTCCTAATAGAAGTTTCTTGTAGTTCTCGCTCTCTCTCTCTCGCTCTCTCTCTCTCTCTCTCTCTCTCTCTCTCTCTCTCTCTCTCTCTCTCTCACTCTCACCTCATCTCTTTCCCTCTCTCTTCTTCTCTTTTTTCTTCTCTCTGTCTTGTACACACACTAACAAATATCTTCTGCTTTCTGCTCCCTCTCTCTCTTCCTCTCTAGACCTCCAGAGCCAGTTTACAGCACTGTGAATAAACTGTGTGATCGTGCTCCCTCTCCCCGTCACTACTCCCCTGTGGAGTTTGATAAAAGCCCACTGCACTCCGTCCCTTTCCCCCACTACCATGTAGGTGTGCTCCCCGACTCCGACATTACCAGGTACTGACCACTTAATGCTTTGCATGCCAGTGAGGCCTGTCTGCATGCTCCACACACAACATTCCCTGCCTACAATCTGCTCCCATGCATGCCTCACGCAACAAATCATCCATGTGTGTATGATTACTAGGCTACATCTTGTCTAGCAATATTGAATAAAAGAATGCCAAACTGTAATTCACCAACCTATTCTGTCTGGCAATGTAGACAGAGCGTGTCTAAACACAGTTACATTAAAATTATGTAGAAAAAAGCATAGGGTAATGTATTGAGAGTAGTACTCTTTCACTCTGTGTGTGTGAGACATCATTTGGGTAGAATTGCACTGCAAAAATACAAATGTGTACAGCCAAAAGACCTACAAACAACATAAACTAGGCTAGGCAATGAGCAAAATGAGAAACAAGGAACAGAATCAAAAACCAGGAGACGAGAAACAAAGGACAGAACGGTTCGGTAGAGTATTGGCGGAAAAACACAGAAAACATACTTCGCCCGGAACGAAGATCCACAGGGTTTAAATATATAAACTAATCAAAGGGCATAACAAAAAACAGCTGAGACATATGGAAACAACTAATAACAAGACAGGGGCGGAGACGGAATAGAAACCAAAACAAACACACGTGAAACAGTAAACAAAGTCTGACAACCATGAAGCGCGCACTGTCGTGTTTCGGGCTGCTGTGCACGCTGTTCGCTCAGCACGAGGGGAAATCTCTGATACCAATGATATTCACCAGAATAGAATAGAAATGGAGTATTTATTTCCAGCCATTATAATTACCATTGGTAATGTTTTTGATGCAAAGCAATGGGTGATTGAATAAGAGTTAGGAGTATTGTGCAGTGTGCGTGTTGAGGTATGTGAGGTGTTTCATTTGATTGAAATGCGATGACACAAGGTCACCCGCATTCATGAATATTTTTGTATCAAAGTTAGAGGAGAGTATGTTCTTTTTGTACAGTGTATCATAAAAAGATCACGAATAGCTGCCAAAAATTCTGATGTACTCTAGCAGTCACAGAAACAAACAATGTAATAGGACAAATTGGCACGTTGTGTCCAGAATGATATCAGCATATTTCATACGGGAAGAGTAATATGAACTGGAGAGTCTTAGGCCATCTGGAATCCATGTGTAACCTAAACCAGTGGTAGAAAATGTGTAGTAATGTGATATGAGTCATCATGTTTTGTTTTCCATTTGTTAAATCTGAATAGGTTTTTATTCTGAAAAGAAAAGCAAGGAAGGGTTAGCAAGATATTGTCCTGTGTGTGTACCTGAGAATTCTAATGAGGAGTACAGATGTTCCAAAATGTAATGTGGCTAATTCATTATACTACTGATGCATTCAACAGTTTATTGGTTTGCTTGTTCTGTTTTTTTTTTCAGTGCTTCTGCAGTAAATGCCAGTTACATATATAACTGTGACTCTACAAGTCCCATAACTTGCCCTGGCAGGGCAGCGAGAATCACCTGGACACCTTACTGTGCATACATACTATATACTGTACATACCAAAAATCTGCATTAAAGTAACAATATATTTTATATATATAT
>JAFFST010054657.1:43695-57328 GCA_022414735.1 Noturus placidus | reverse complement strand
AAACTGTTATCGGGGTAAAAAAAAAATGTTGATTCTGTATTGATTCATCTTGTTGTATTCTGAAAAGTGTATGAGAATCAATAAAAAAATTGTTATAACCAAAACATTGAGTTCCCTTTAAAAGGGATCTCTGTGACAGCAGCTCTATAACAATCCATATCACAGCCTTTGTCACTAGGCAAATACCAGATGTATTTACACACTACTTATTTTACCCACTGACTGTGTGTTTATGGACTACAGTCTGTTTATCTGCTGTGGCCTTCACTGATCAAGGGGAAGTGATGCTCCAATTTACTCACACACACTCTCTGGCTCACTTGTTCAAGCTTGTTCAAACACACCATGTCCAGGACCTTGATGGTCATATCAGCCAGCCACTGTTCTGCTGCCATCAGAAGTGCTCTTAACGAAGTTAATGTTTTCAACACATGTACTGTATGTACAAATGGTATACAAGGTGACTCCCTCAAATTCCCTTTCCTTCCTGTTAATTATAGCCAATTGCAACTCATTATCCTCTGCCATGGTATAACAGATTCTCCAGTTTTACTACCAAACAGCCTTTAATAATGGTATTATGGTATTCACATTTAGTCTATACATATCTTTACCCATACTATCTGTGTGGCTCTAGACAATCAGAGACCCAATTCCACATAACTGTTCTATATTGTTAATATTCAAAGCTTGTAAAGTTCTACAGTAAAGTGCCCTTGAGTATGTCATCTTAGTGGTTAGTGAGAATGTCCAAGATTTATGCTCGGAAATTGTGTGTGGAATCTGAATAACTTCTCACTTTTTTGAATATTTCCTATATTTGAAATGTTTTCATTTCCTGAATGGTGAGGCTGCACTCATTGGAGGTGACACTAAATAAATGGCTAGATACAGTGAGACGTGTGGGTCCGCATAAATAATGATGTGGCTGCAGTATAATCTATGCCGCTATTCACCCATCATTAGGGAGTATTGGAGGCTTTTAGAATTTAAAGTAAGCACAATCTGTTTGGTTTGTTTTCCCATTTGGCATTAGGTTACACGATGACAAATGTGGGGAAAAATTTGAGAGAGAGAGATGCCAAATGAGACAGAAGGATGCAGCTGGCCAGCGGAGAATATTGTACTGAGGGAACAGATTAATGCAAATGAGCTTCCGGAGTACTGAATATAAGTTTAGGATTTACATAGTTTTACGGGTATTTTTGTTGTTTTGCAGTTTGTGGAGAAGATTATTGTGGAGAAGATTATTTCTGTGCTTAAGTGACTTTTTATTTATTTACTTTTTTTTTTTTTTTTTTTACAGTTTTGGAAATAGAACCCAATCAACATTTTCATTCACTTCAATATTTTGTATATTGTAAAAAAAAAATAAATAAATAAATAAATAAATAATAATAATAATAATAATAATAATAATAATAATAATAATAATAATAATAATAATTTAAAGGTGTGAAAACACAATGATCTGTAGTATATCAAATAAAATGTTCATATCCTGCCCTTGCCTGGTTATTTTACTGTGCATTTACTTTTATTAGAATCAGAGATGAAACTTTGTGTAATTGTGAAGTTTCAGTCGCCTGCTGCACTAAACTATATATTATGCAATGGATTTCTAATTTTGTGGAGTATGTCTTCCATCTAGTGGTGAAAGAAGGTAACAGTTAATCCAGAAACTTAGAGGGGGCTCTTCTAAGAAGTATTTACCATGACCAGCATTCATTGCCTGCATTAGCCTTCAAAATGATGATCTAACTATCCAACTAGCTAACCACTAACTATTAGCACTAGCAAAACAGGTGATGTTTAGGTGGCAAGATAAAGCCTGCCTTGGTCAAATGCCTCTTTAGTTCATTTAACCTGCATCACTAGAGATATTTTGGGAAATCCTCTTGCTTCACCAGGACCCTGACCAGGATAAAGCGCTTACTAAAGATGAATGAATTAATGTAATGTAAATGAATGTTATACGCTTAAAGCTTTGTTTAAAAAATATGTTTAATAATTATTAGTAAATATTTAGTTATGGGTGCACGGTGGCTTAGTGGTTAGCACGTTCGCCTCACACCTCCAGGGTTGGAGGTTTGATTCCCACCGTGGTCCTGTGTGTTCAGAGTTTGCATGTTCTCCCAGTGCTGTGGGAGTTTCCTCCGGGTACTCCAGTTTCCTCCCAAAGACATGCATGGTAGGCTGATTTGCATGTCCGTAGTGTGTGAATGTGTATGTGAGTGTGCCATGTGATGGATTGGCACCCTGTCCAGGGTGATATTTATGTTGGCTTATCCTTTTTAACAACAAATCCAGTTTTCACAAGTGAAACTGAAGTCTAAAACCAAGAGTAGATGTTTAGAGCTATTTATTTCTTAAACAATCAGACTAACAGGACATACCTGGGTAACAAGAAACACCTGTCAGTCATATGCTCCAATATTTTTGCTTGCCTAAAATGGGTGGTCTGATACAAAAGGTTCTATGTTGTTTAACACGTCTATATGTAAATACCAGGAAATAAAAGCTGAAATCCTAAACCCTCTTCTCATATATAGCACAAACAAATTAATTGGCCTTTCTGTTTCAGTAGTTTCAAAGGGGACTGTAAATATCAGGCAGTGAAAGTTGGAATATTGATCTATCTTCTCATATTTATCTTTTGATCTCAAACCCTAATGACTTCCGTGGTAGCAAAAACAGAAGAATCATCCTTGCTGTTCCAAAACTTTCAGAGGGGACTGTAATGCTAGGAGAATAATATGTATATAAATGGCATAGAACTAATTTGGTTCTGGCTATCAAAACACAGTTATATCTCAACTTTAATTAAACTAGGATGACATGCAGCACTACTCATAGTTTAGCCACTTTCAACTGCACAGTAGCCACTGTTGGCCCGTCTTCCAAATGTCAGTATGTCGTAAACATGGCTTCTTACACTTGGGTCATTATTTACACTAGACATTGATTCTTATGTCCTTAAACTAAACTATATTTGGCTCAAAACTGTCTGCTCTATAAAGAGCCATTATATTTATAAAGTCCTTCCCAACCTATTTCCCATTTGAACCCCTTCAGCCAAAAATGATTTGTCTCAGTAACCCTTATCATTTTAAGATAATGAAAGAAATGAAACCTAAAAATGTAATAAAGGCCACAACATAGCGTGTTTAATTATTAAAAATATATAAAAAATATTCTGTTATTATATTGTTTTTATTATTATTATTATTAGAAGTATTAGTAGTAGTAGTAGTAGTAGTAGTAGTAGTAGTAGTATATTGTTTTAAAATCTCCAGATTTGCCTTCAAATATTTTAATGATTTTTTTTTTTTTTTTGTAGTCAGGTTTCATAGTATTAGGTCATTTAATAACCCTTGATCTACTTCTGAAGATTTTCCATACAACATAGTCCTTTTTTTATGTTATAAGATGTAACATGCTTGCAAAATGTATCAAATGACATTCAACATTATATCTTGATTTAAGTTGACATTGCATTACTGTTGTGTTCTAGTTCATGCTCTCCATGGACCATCTATGTACTACTGAGATTGGCCTGGAGGCCTAGAGGTGCACCAAGCCAGATATAGAGGGAGACAGAAGTAGAAAGCATAAAATTCACCAGGGGAAGGAAGAGATTGAAAGAGAGGTAGGCAGGTGAAGGCAGAGAGGGAAAGTGAAATGGAAGTTAGGCAGAGGAAAGATCTACCATCTGAACATAAGTGGGCCACAGAGGAATCAAACGGGAGATAAGGTTGTGGTAGTGTTATTGGTTCTCTTGCTGTGCTGAAAAGCTGTGGTGAACATTATCACACGGTGCTATTTGTAAGCCTGTGTGAATAGCTGTCAACATACTTCATCTGGAATTGATGTCATTTAATTGGTTGAGTCTGACAGTCGATCTTGTACTGTGTCATCCGCATAGTCAACGGGCAATATGCTTTCACGATGTAAATAGTTCATAAAACGAAGAGTCCTCTGCTAATTGTGAAAATACAAAATAGTGAAAAGTCTTTTCCTTACCCCAATCAAACCCTTCCCCTTGTTGATGTTATGTGAGGCGGAGCCAATGAACTCTATTCTATCTGGAGGCGTAGCTTTTGGGTCAGAGGACTGAAATGAGCTTTATTCAGTGCATTAATGCAAAAGACAACTTTTCTATGGTATCTTAAAAATTATATTAGTATATAGTATGTGTTTAGAGGCATTACTAGCTGCAACTTTATTAGCACAGTCAGAATATTTTTCAAAGTAAATTGAACCACTGTTTAAAAAAGGCTCTCTTTAAAAAATTGGAGACCAAAATGTTAGACCAAGAAATATTATGATGATCATTCAGTGACCAAGTTTGTTAAATGAAATATACAAAATCCATTATTATAGCACTGCTGGTGTATATGTGTTAAACATCCTATCCTGGTAGTATAATAATAAATAATATTTTTATTGTATGTGCTTATAAGCATGTGTGTGTGTGTGTGTGTGTGTGTGTGTGTGTGTGTGTGTGTGTGTGTGTGTGTGTGTGCGTGAGCGCGCATGCTCTATCGCCGTCTCTAGGAAACCACTGAAAATAGGACAAATGCTCTAAAAGTAGAGCAGTCCCCGATTAGGTATCAGCCATTTTGCTCAAACACACACTAGTCTGTGAGTGAGCACCTGGCCAGCCGGCCTACGTGTGTGTATGTATACAGCACTCCAGGACACCTATGTGTGTGAGTCAGGAGAGATGCTGAGCCCTACAGACTCTGAGCTGATGTATTATTGGACGTGTGCGTACAGGGAACCGAGGAAGATTGTGCTACATAAGGGCTCCACCGGACTGGGCTTTAACATCGTAGGAGGTGAAGATGGAGAGGGAATCTTCGTGTCCTTTATCCTGGCAGGAGGACCGGCTGACCTGAGCGGGGAGCTGAGAAGAGGAGACCAGATCCTGTCTGTAAGTTTTGTGACAGCACACACACACACACACACACACACACACACACACACACATAACCTACCATATTTAGAAACTATTGTTTTTACTTGAATGTTTGTGATTCACTGCTGAATTATTTGCCTCTCTCTGGGTCTTTACCAGAAAAGTTTTAGAAATGTTAGGGTAGAAACGTTTCTTAGACTAGACTATGTGCATATATTTAGTTTGTCTAAAATTACTAAAAATATATATCAATAAACCTACATGTGCATTCAACACCTAATTAGTGCAGATCCTCGGTCAAGCAGCAGAGGGCGCCATTACATTTTGCGTCTGAAAATATGACTACACTTACAGTATTCTTGACAACAGCAAATTATTTGCCAAAAAAGCAAGGCTTTTGTGGAAGCAATTGCAAAGTAATTATGATTGAAGTAGCATCACATGGAGTGGATACCAAAATATGCTGCATGAAGTCAGCTTCCTGAGTGTCTTCATTAGAGCTCATCAGAGTCTTATTTGAGCTGTGGGGAGTTATTCTAATTGTGGAATGGCACAAACATCGCTAATTAGACACCTTCGGTGCCTGCATCGTCCATAATAAAAATTCTCTCAGCCTTAGACCACTCCAAATCAGATGCCCTCAATAAGCATCCCAATCAAAATCAGAGGTGCTCAGTTCCTGCGTTTCATCACTACTAATCAGACATCCTCGGAACTTGTTCTCTGCTCTGTACTAGGACTTGCTGCAGTTCTTAAAGTTAGACTAGTCCACTCAAGATGCAAATGAGAGAGAGAGAGAGAGAGAGAGAGAGAGAGAGAGAGAGAGAGAGAGAAAAAGAAATGGAACACAAACCAGGGAGAGAGGAGAAATGAGACTGAAGGTGGAAACTGGGGAACAGTGGAAACATGGGAAGGAGGAGGAAGGAAGAGACAGAGTGTTCAGAGTGATAATGGTGTTCTGGCCTGATTTGGAGTCTAAGAATAGCTCTCAGGTTTGCCTTGTGAGTTCATGCTGTCAAATGAATCTGAGTACATGGGCCATACTGCAGACTACAGCACACATTCACACATAAACACATACACGCACACAAACAGGGACAGCAGAATGAGCAATAACACACAGTAGGTTGCACATACTTTCTCACACACACTTGAGCCCACCATGCTGATACACTCCATCAGCTTTCCCCATGGAGAAACTAAGTCAGTGCTCTGTAGATTTCCACATTAATATGGCTCTGAAACACAATATGTGTTCCAACAACTGCTGTCTTTGCTGTCCCTAGCTTGCGGCTTCTTTTCTCCCAATTGGAGTTTCCATTCTGTAGCATGCAGTCTTAAATATCCAGATAGGAGCCCTGCTGCTCCTTATCCTGCAGTATGAAATAATATGGAGATTTATTTATTGGTGGTTTTCAAATATGTCTGTGTTGCTGCAATGTGCTGAATTTAAACCACTATTTCATTACTGACAACTGGTCCAGATTAGCCTCATGCTTTTGAGCTCTGTGTTATACAATCAGATCTCAACGATCTAACAAATGTATAACATCTTTTAAGATTTGCAAAGAAGTTAGAAATGTTTCTGTGTAGGTGTTCAAATTGAATCATTTAATCCAATTTTCTCACGTAGCCTATCAAATTATGTTAGCCATGAAGGTTATGACTATTTATGAATATGAATTAAAAAGAGGTAACTACCTGGTTACTTCTAATAAGCAGTCACTTTGCTTTGTGAGTAAATTATTGCAATGGTGTGAATGGGTTACTCAAGTGACAGAAGTGGCTCAGGAGATAAGGATCATGAATATACATGACTAATAAGATTTAGAATTTCTCCCAGAAATTAGATATTAGATTTTTTAAAGCAGATATTAGATAGCTGGCTTGCATTAGTAGTGAAGATTATGAACGTTTATGAATATGTCTCAAAGATTCTCTCAGAAATCATGTCGATAGCTTGTCCTCATTCTAGCTATCAATAGCTTGAAATGTAGGAACATTTATCACTTAAAATCTTATCAAATACATTGTTACACACCTAGTATTAGCACTAACATTTCTTAGCATTATTAAATGTAACTATAAAATATTGTCAGAAAGACAGCTTTGCTAGCTTACTTAGCTGGATAGTGTTTTGTTTGTTTGTTTGTTTTGTTTTGTTTTTTTTGAACACTTAGGAATAACACTTTAATAAGATTCTCTTACACACGTTATTATTAGCCAAGTTATTAGCCAACTAGTTAGCATTAGCAATAAAGATAATGGGTTTGATTGCCAGCTGTCTAGTGTTACTATTAAGATCCTTTCTGATCTTCCTGAAGTTAGCTCATGATAGCCTGCTTTCTAACAGAGTCAGCAAAAATATATCTGTATGTGTGGCTTCTTTCTTTTAAATGATTTTTACATGCTCGAAGACATTTATTATCAGTAGTCTTCGTACACACACTCCCACTTAGAACCATTTTTATTCCACATATTCACTCAAAAACCTTCCCTGATCAGCAGTTCCTATTGCATTATACTGACTTTGATCACTGTAGGATTGTAATAACAGTCTAGTGTGTGTGTGTGTACGTGTGTGTGTGTGTGTGTGTGTGTGTGTGTGTGTGTGTGTGTTTGCATGCAGGTAAATGGCATTGATTTGAGAGGAGCTACACATGAACAGGCTGCGGCTGCGCTCAAGGGGGCGGGTCAGACGGTGGCCATCGTTGCCCAATACCGGCCTGAAGGTGAGTGATGGACAGCTTTAGTGACCTATCAGTGCCCACAAGAGAATGATTCTTTACTTAACCAAGCCACTCATGTTACAGAGGTCACCTGCAGCCCCAAGCAGGACAGGATCACATTACAAATCACACCGGCATTCTGAGCACTTTTTGATCCTTGGCTGTTGAAAATGTTTAATGCATTTAAGTGTTTAATTAGTGTGTGTGTTCTGCTTTGGAAAACAGATTCTCCAGCCAATCAATATGGCATGACCATATTTATTAATCTAAATATAACAAGATTAATCTATGACTAGTGCTAATGCTGCATATTAAATGCAACTCCTGAATCCTGGTTGATACTTCTGGGTGTGAAATATATTTTCATTGAGATGCAATGAGGGAGGTTATGTGAAACAAGTAGAGGCACATTGATGGACTCAAGTGCAGTCTTCGAAAAATCCTAACAATGTTTTTTGTGTCTCTATGGTGCTGTGCTTCAAACATCCTTCAGGCAAATGCTAATTAGCTGAGGCAGGGAGGTGTGTTCCAGCTCCTCTCTCATAAAGAGTAGGGGTATAACCCCCGTGTCCTGGCAAAATTCCCCCACTGGGCTTTCTCTATCATGGCCCCCTAATAGTCCCTATCTCTGAATCGCTCTTTCCTCTCCCCTAATAGCTGACGTGTTGTGGTGTTTTGGAGCACTATGGCTGCCGTCGCATCATCCAGGTGGATGCTACACACTAGTGGTGGTTGGGGAGATTTCACCCCCCCCCCCCCCCCCACACACACACACACACACTATGTAAAACGCTTTGAGTTTCTAGAAAAGCGACATATAAATGTAACTGTAAGTAACTAACTCTCATCAATGTTGGCACCAAATGATTTCTCACTATATTTGATTAGAAGTAACATACTTCATGTTAGCTATCCATTCTGGTACTTTAACATGAATGTTAATAGTAGTTTATAGCATACTAAAAATAAACATGTGCATGTCAGAGTAGGGGCTTATCCAAGCTTCAATTTAAATCATGTTTTCCTGTGGAGAAGTCTGAAAAATACCAAACTGGTTGAATGTAGTAGCTAGTATCATGGCATCTGTGAATTTGAACCATTGCTCTGCTTTTTGTTCATTCTGCAGTAACGTGAGAATTTCATTTAGAGAATTTCATTTCATTCCATTTTCTCTCACATGCAAATATGAAGGCAGACACCGATATGTGACCGCCCACACACAACGTCCTGAAGTGTTTGCAAATACATGGACACAGAAGTATAAACCAGGGCTAATGTTAATGGTATTATTAGTCAATCAGGTTTTACAGGCCATTTAAAGACAGTTGACGCTGTAAATATTTTGTAACAGTCCCTGTTGCTCTGTTCCAGTGTGAAATGGATGTATTTTGAGGTTTGCGTGAAGTCCTTAAACATCTTCTACTGAACCCCTTTCGTATGGTGGAAATGTAAGGTATATGTGGTTAGAGAAAGAGAGCAGAGCTGTTCTGATGTCTGCTCTCTTTTTTTCACTCATCAGAGCTTGCGCTGTGCTCTCCACGTCGGGCCGCGCCTCCAGCTACAGGTTTGTGCCACGTGATCGGTATCTGGGTCAAGAGCAGCCTGCAGCCCCAGCTCCCCAATCCTACCCACCACAAACCACACACACACACACTGAAACCCTGCACAGTTCAATAGAACTGCACTTTAAGAATCTTCTGGCCATTGTGCTCTTTGTAAAACATTGTGTATAATTCCTTTAACTCCAGATGTTTATCTTTAGACAGAGTCACAGAACGTGCCAGAAGAATCCTGTCCAGTTTAAGGTTGACTCTTGCAGGTTTTCAGTTAAGTTTTTGGGGCATGGGCTCAGTCTTGCCCAGAATCCGTTCTCATCATGGGGCTCTAACATGGAATGAGGGAAGGATCTCTTTGGATCACTTACCTGATCTGTATGCACCTTTGCCCTCTATACTTGCCTGCTTGCACAGCTAACTAACTAAGATCCACACTGCCCTTATGCTTGCCTTGGCTCTAACACACAGAGCACACAGCTTGCACAAACCTACACGCACAAATATATGTACTCAGTGAGTAACTAAAGCACAGCAAGATATTATCACATATAGGATAATATCTGATCTCTGTGTTGCTTTCATAGCCAACTGTTGAGAAAGGTAAAAGTTATGGAATGCAAAAAAGTTAATTGTTAGTTCTTCTGGACACTGCACTTGCTCTTTTCATCCCTATTACCTATTCCTCTGATTTCCTTTTCCCTATTTCACGTCCTGAAATCTGCTGTTCAGACACTGTATTTTAAACATACACCCAGACACATAAACTCCTTGAGAAGAACTCTGCTAAAGTGATGAAGAGCCTATAGAATATCTGATTCCGTCTAACCTATGAGCTGTTGTTACATATGTGCTAATTAGGTATATCTGCCTTCATATTAGAGCTGTTCCATATTCTGCTAACATGAATCCTGTTATCATCTCTTAGTTCTCTGTAGGCTTCATTGTCTCACATTGTCCTTCAGCGAACTGTACAGGTCAGCTCTAATAGCAGTGATGCTGACCCGAAACTGAAACCTGCTATTACAGCACATGATTTGTGCTACGTTATGTGTTTCATGGCAGAGCTAAGAGTAGGCTTTATGCCCAAGCTCAGCTAATCATACAGAAGCATCGAGGCAGCAACTTCCTTTGCCCATGGAGAAATACTCATACAGTAGGGCTTCCTGCGTTCCATGCACACAGAGTGGCAGATGGGCCCAGGTAGCGTTAGAACTCAGCACTAACATTAAGAGCTCTAATGTCATGCTGAGGCACCTATTATATACCAGTTATTGCATATATACAAGTTATATACAAGTTTTTTTCTCCTTTTCTGCTTATAAATTAATGCTCTGTATTGAATGAAGTGAAGTTGTGCAAAAGACGATGTAACACTCTGAATCTACAAACACAGTGGGATTTTCACCACCTCCTGAGACCCCTTATACTGCACATGCAGGAGGAATAAAACAGTATTTTCCTGTCCTTAAGCACAACCTTAAAAGTCATTTCTCATTTCTTACAACTGGGTTTTGTGGATTTTTACTATTTGTCACCCTTCTCCATATAAACAGGAACTTCATTCAACTAACTAAATACAACAATGTTAATTACTGTAATCATGGGACTATTCAGTGAGGCTGTGTGTGAGAGAGAGAGAGAGTTCCCTCTCTAACCGATAGCACTGCCTTTCTCTTGCCAGAGTAAACAAATTCAGCTGGACCGAAACAATTGTCTGTACAAATAGGATAATAATAAAGTGCATTATTAAGGTAGATACAGTAATAAGGAAAGTGAAAGATAAGCTACATTAATTAGGTCAAAGTTAAATGCCTTTATAACCTCTTTGTATTAATTTATTAACTGTAATACTCAAAACCCTTTCTTACATGCTTGAGGATCAGCATGGTGGTGTGTGTACGGAGGGGGGTGTGTGTGTGGGTGTATGTGTGTGTGTGTGTGTGTGTGTGTGTGTGCACTGCTTGGAGTTGAAGGAAATGCAACAGAGACTAAAATCACATAAAATCAGAGAATCATTTTGGTTTCACAAAGGCCAGCAATTGTTTTATGTTTTAGTTTGATTGAGATTTACTCAAGTTAAGATTTCTGTTGGATTTATATGTTTTTTTTAAATCAAAATGAATCATTGAAACTCAAACACAACAAAAACACTAAAGCTATCAAAAAGTGAAGGAATTTAGAAATGTTGTGTGTCTGCAGAAAAGCTTGGTGGACCTCCTCGGCAATGATGCAGAGCGTAAGACAGAGAGGCACAGGGCCAGTGGCGGAGCTAGACTTTTATCCTTGGGGTGGCCAGAGGGTGGCCAAAGCTTTTTCAGGAGGTCCACAGACTACGACAATGAATGTTCAAGAAACACAATCAATTGTAATCAAAATCTGTAAATGTTGAAATATTTTCATAAAGTACATCGTAAGCACATAGGAGAAGATTTGTGTATAATATCTACAGTTTATTAACAATGTTAATACAAAATCTACAATATGTAAATAAATAATAATAATAAAAAACTAATTCAAAACAATTTGACCCCATTTTGACATGAACTGACATGACATGAAGTAGTGCAGTTTTTTTTTTAGCCATGACCAGAGGAACAGTCTGATTACAAAACTAAACTTGTAGAACAGTGTAGGGCCTAGTCACGACAGTAATTAAGTGCCAAACTACCTAACACAAGTTCAGAAGAGCATAATTCTTCTGTTGTGATGAGAAGTAGCAATGTCAATCATCTGGGGTGACACCTGGGGGGTCCAGTGCCCCCCTGGCCACCCCTTTGGCTCCGCTAGTGCACAGGGCATCCTGGATTACTGAATAATTCATAGAAGTTATTGAGTTATATGCTTTAGGATGAATACCTGAATGATGATGAACTGGCAAACTCAGAGCTTAAGGGGTTAAGTAGAGGAGAGAAGAGGAAGCTCTGTATTGAGGGGGAGAAGGAAAGCGGCAGGGATGGTATAAATAGAAAAGCAACTAGGTTTTACATTTCTTCCGCCATATGCAAGAGACAGGCACAGTCACACCTGATTTTATCTGAAATCTGAATAACAACATCCACATGCTGACTCATTTCCATCTTGCTATGCTTTTATTAATCTCTTGTTCCTTAATTATACTGATGTGCAAGCATGTGTGCAGGAGAGAGAGAGAGAGAGAGAGAGAGAGAGAGAGAGAGAAAATTTTGCATTTCATTTGGAAATCAAGGTTCCAGTCCCTGGAGGAACACGGAATCCAAGTTGCTTGAAGTCTATTGTGTAGTTTCCACAGTCAGTGATGATTTGGGGTGCCATGCCATCTGCTGGTGTTGGTCCATTGTGTTTTCTCAAATCGAGAGTGAATGTAGCCGTCTACCAGGAGATTTTAGAGCACTTCATGATTTCGTCCATGCCACAGTACATTGATGTAGTAATTCATGTGAAAGGATTAAAGCACCCACCAAGTAAATGAACATACTTTTCAGAAAATTGACATTTCTGTATTATAAATTCTTTATTCTAATATTCTGAGATACTGGATTTTTGACTTCCATGAGCTGTAAGCTGTAATCATCAAAATTAAAACAAAAAGGCTTGACATATTTCACTTTATGTGCAATGAATCTAGAATATATTAAAGTTCCACTTTTTTAATTACATTATGGGGAAAATGAAAATGAAACAAAGTATGCACCTGTACATGGCCAAAAGGTTTGTGTACACCTGACCATTACACCCATGTGTGCTTTTTAAGAATCACATTCAATTTGTAGATTCCAGTTTTAGTACTGCTTTGCTTTCATAATAACCTCCACACATTTGGGAAGGCTTTACACTATATTTTGGAGTACGGCTGTAGAGGTTTGATTATTCAGCCACAAGAGCATTTGTGAGGTCAGGCACTGATGTTGTGTGAGGAGGTCTGGAGTGCAGTCAGCATTCCCGTTCACCCCAAAAGTGTTCAGTGGGGTTGAGGTCAGGGCTCTGTGCAGACCACTCCAGCTCTTCCACATCAACCTTGGCAAACTGTGTCTTGATGGACCTCAGTTTGTGCACCCCTGGCATTGTCATGCTGGAACAGGTTTGGGCCTCTTAGTTCCAGTGAAGGGAATCTGTAATGCCACAGCATACAAAGACATTCTATACAATTGTGTGCTTCAAACGTTTGAAGAAGGCCATATAATGTATAAACACTAGAACTGGACAATATGCAGTATTATGTCTATAGCTTTTCTTTATGCACTGAATACAATCAGAGTCTTCTGAGATGCATTTTTATAAAGAAAAAGGGTGATCTAAAGTGGACAGCACTGTGACTACTGGCATTTGTTTTTTTTATTTTTTTATCATAATTTTTATTGATTCTCATACACTTTTCAGGATACAACAAGATATATCAATACAGAATCAACATTTTTTTTTTTACCCCAATAACAGTTTACATATGATCA
>JAFFST010054657.1:13368-33176 GCA_022414735.1 Noturus placidus | reverse complement strand
ACTCCACATGCCGAAGTGTCCTTGGGCAAGACACTGAACCCTAAGTTGCCCCCAATGGCAAGCTGGCAGCTCTGCTACCATTGGTGTGTGAATGTGATCTCATTAGTAAGTCGCTTGTAAATGTAAAAATGATATTTCTGTAAAGCTGCTTTGAGACAATGTACCATTGTAAAAAAGCGCTATACAAATTGATAATTGAATTGACTTTGAAAATACCCTGCTGTGAAGCTTCTTTCTTTGATAGTTTTCTGCTCTCCATTTCAAAATAATCCACTCCACATAGAATTCTTACACAAAAGCCTTCGAATTCCTGTAGTAAGTATTTGATCATTTTCAAGGGCATGCAGGTTGTGGCATTTTCTGTGAACTAGCTGTATGTTTATTCATCTGCACTTTACAAAAAAAAAACACTTTACAAAAAAGAAGATTTCATCGCCTGTATTGACAATGATTAAGACAGCAACTGCATTGCTATAACATTCCTGCAACAAACTGAAGAGCTTGTAGCACATTATTGTTGATAATTTCACAAATCTACAAAAAGCTGCAGTAATACAAGGTTCTCTTGAAAGTTGAAACCAAATACCTGAATGTTGATGCAGTGGGGGAAATAAGTATTGTCAACATTTTCTTCAGTAAATATATTTCCAATAAGATTATTCACATGAAAATTTCACCAGATATCAGTATTAACTCAAGAAATATAAAGAATTCACAGCATTAAAGTCTATAAATGAAGTTATAAGTAATAAAGGGGAAAGACACAGAAAAAAGTATTGAAAACGCTAAATGAAATGTATTTAATATGTATTTAATGGTGGAGAAGTCTTTGTTTGTAATGACCGCTTCAAGACGCTTCCTGTATGAAGAAATGAATCGGCTACAGTATTGAGGTGTGATTTTGGCCTATTCTTCTTGCCTTTAAATCTTGTTCAATTGGATTCAAGTCAGGTGATTGACTGGGCCACTCTAACGGCTTGATTTTTTTTTTCTCTGAAACAAATTGAGAGTTTAGTATAGTTAGTATAGTGTTTTTAGGATGATGTGCAGTGCCATTTCTTCTCCTAACATGTTCTGCAGTATGACAGACAAAAAGTAAAATTTTGCTCTCGTCTGACCAGACTAAACTCTCCCAATATTTCAAAGGCTTGTCCAAACTTTAAACAAGCTTTGACATGCCTTTTCTTTAGTAATGGAGTCTTGCGGGTGAGCGTGAGCAGTGGAGTGCATTCCCTACTGTTTTCTCTGTGACGATAGCACCTGCTGCCTCCAAGTGTTTCTGGAGCTCTTTCCGAGTGGTCCTTTGCTCTTGGGCTACTCTTCAGACTATTCTTCTGACTTTTACCTTGCCTTGGAGAACTGCGTTTTGGGTTTTTTTTGGGTTTTTTTGCATGTTCAATACTTTTTTTCTGTGTCATTCCACTTTATTACACATAACTTTATTTATGAACTTTAATGTTGTGAATTTTTTATATTTCCAGATTTTTTGAGTTACTACTGATGTCTGGTGAACATTTCATGTGAATAGCCTCATAGGAAATATATTTACTTAAAAAAATGTTAATGCGTTCAAACCGACATGACTTGAAAATATTATTTCCCTTCTGGGGTCCTAATTACTGAAAACTCTTGCAGCCCTGCTGAAAAACAAACAAACAAACAAACTAGTAGAAACCATCACAGATATTCTAATGGTTTCCACTACAAATACCATTAAAAACCAGGTAACTATTAAAACCATTACCATTATTGGTCCTTAATGGTATTCATTAGGCAAAACATGCCACCAATAGAAGGAAACAGATTACCACAAGGACCATTACAATTTCCACTAAAACCAATACAATCCCCATTATAACCATTAAAACCATTACAACGTCTATGAAGTTTTCTATTGTGTTTTTTTTTTTTTTCTCAGCCAGGAAGTGCAGCCACGGATGCTCTGGTACAACTAATGCTGCATGAAGCATCCTCCACATTTCCCTTTATGACCTCCACGATTAATAGCGGTTTGTGCCAGTTCCACTGTTGTATCATTTATTAAGGAGAATAAACAGTCAAGTCACCATCAATGTAGTTAAAAACAGTGGAAAACAATGACTAAAAATATAGGAGAGGGAAAAATAAATAAATAAATGTAGTTACAGCACTTAAAACATACTCAAGGAAATGATTTACTTTTTGTATGTCACTGTAAATTCTGTACATTCATTACATTTAGAAGTGGTATTGAAAAAGTATTAAGAGTATTACATTTAACTTTAGAATACCTGCAGGGGCACGGTGGCTTAGTGGTTAGCACGCTTCCCTCGCACCTCTGGGGCTGGGGGTTCGAATCCTGCCTTGCCTCCTGTGTGTGCAGATCCTGCACGTTCTCTCCATGCCTTGGGGGTTTACTCTGTGTAGTCCGGTTTCCTTTTTTTTCTATAGCAATGCACTGTAAGCTAAATGGCATATCCAAATTGTCCGTAGTGTGTGTGGCAGCCCTTCCAGGGTGTTCCTGGTCCTGTGCCCTGAGTTCCCTGGGAACGGGGCTCCCCCTGTGACTCAGTGTAGGATAAGCAGTATGGAAAATGGATGGATACTTGTAGAAACCATGTGATAGCTCACTTTTTTCAACATAAAATTTGCTCTATAAAATATTTGAATTCCTTTGACTCATAAGACAAGACATGTTTACTATGATGTGATCATGTGGAAAGGAACCTTCATCTATCCATTTTCTGTACTACTTATCCTACACAGGGTCACAGGGAGCCTTGAGCCTATCCCGGGGGACTCGGGGCATGATGCATGGGACACCCTGGATGTGGGGTCAGCCCATCACAGGGCATAATTCACACACAATGGACCATTTGGAAATGCCAATCAGACTACGACACCGTCTTTGGACTGGAGGAGGAAACCAGAGTACCCAGAGGAGACCCCGGAAGTACGGGGAGAACATACAAACTCCATGCACACACGGGGCGCAGCGGGAATCTAACTTTGTATCCCTGAAGTACTAAACCTGCTAACCACTAAGCCACCACGCCCTTCAGGAAGGAACCTATATCATTTAAAAAAGAAACAGGGGTTGTTCTGGTTCAGGGTGCATTTATTTTGAAACATAAAAAAGATTCAGGAATGACTAAAAGGACACAGATGAAGGGAAGAATGTTATTTGACCTTTCGTGATGGATTCATGCATAGTGCTTTAATATGCTGTGGTTGTAAAATGGCACGGTAGTATTGGGAGAGCAGAAGAGGGAAGAGAAAGCCTCATATAGTGTGGTGGACTGTGTGTGTGTGTGTGTGTGTGTGTGTGTGTGTGTGTGTGTGTGTGTGTGTGTGTGTGAACACATATGGGGAGCGGCCAGTCCCTCTCACTGCTGCAGACACTCAGCATCTCTCTATACCGATCAACTCGCATCCTCTTCCCTCCTTCACCATTCCCTCATATTCATTCACTTGCTTTCTCTCTCCCCTCCCTTTCTGTGCTTTCAGTGCTTTTCTCTTTCTCTGCTTTTGCTGTCCTCTTTCCACTCTCTATCTTTTCCCTTTCGCTAGCACACTCACTCACTCGCCCCACACTGGTCCAGTCTTTGTTCTTTTGAGCACTTTTTTTTTTAATCTGTGTGACTGCAAAGCACGGTGTGTGTTTGTGTGTTTGTTTGGATGTGTGTGCTGGAGATGGACTGAGAGGTTCAGAGTCTCTCCAGGACCACAGCTGTAGAAAGCAGGGTGTGTGGATCAGGACTCAGAACGGTAAGTGGGTACTGTACACTGACTTCTACTGGTTTCCTTGTGGGGTGTGTGTGTGTGTGTGTGTTGTGTGCATGCGAGCTTTTACTAATCCTCCATCATGTAGTAGAGGTAGTGTTTTGTTCCTGGTTGAGATTAGGTCACTGTTATATTCAAGATCTATTTTTAGAATTATTCCTATAACCGTGCCTTATTTCTGGCATGTTGTGCTCAAAATTTAAGTGACCTCACAGATGAGCCAAAATAAGAGGAAAAGCCAAGATCCTTTCATTTTCCATTCATTTATAATGCAACAAATAATGCTATAATACCCTTGAAGCCATTCATATAAGTGAGTCTTTTAGTCCTGAAATCTCTCAAAAATGTGCTTTCCTGCAGTTGTGTCTCTTTGTCTTTTGATTTTTCTTTTTTTCTCTCTCCCACTCTCTCTCATACTCTCCTTTTCTCTCTCTTTTTTTGGAGGCATAGAATAAGGACTATTTACATGAATGTTGGGCTATCTGAACTGAAAGATTTATTGATCATTTGTTGATTGGTTATTTCTTATATTTGTAGAATTACTGGCATTTTTTATCTTATGAGGACATTTGTCTGTTCCCCAAAAGGAAAACTGCTTGGTATATACTATAAGTTAAAAAAAAAAAAAAAAAAAAGTATGGCTTATTTTGGTTATTGAGGTTATGGTTAGGGTTATGGTACACCAAACATAGCATTGGAGGTCAATGGAAGGTCCTCATAGGTCCTGTGACAAACGTCTGTGTGTGTGTGTGTGTGTGTGTGTGTGTGTGTGTGCTCTAAAAGTCTTTCACCTTCTGGTACATATCGCTTTTTGCAATAATTACTATGTCCACAGCTATCTACAGTATGTAAAGCTATTGTATCAGAGATATAGTTCTGATGTATAAGTCTCTGTCTGGGGCTTTGGACTGTGGGGTGTAGTAGTTAAAGTTTTGCCCTGCACAGTGTTCATGTCTGTCTGACTGGATTGTCCTTTCTGTACTCTACCATTGTGTTCTAAAGGTCATGATTGCCAGCCAGCCTCTGTACAGTGTATCTACTGCAGCTCTACAGCATCTCTACAGGTCTCAAATTGCAGACCTGTCCTTTAGTGGCTTTATAACATAGTGGAATATGATGTCCCTATTAGAATACACCTATAAGTTTTCTCTATAAGTTTAAAAAACAAATAAATAAATAAATCTTGCAAGCTTGTCTGGTAGATGGCTTAAGACTGTCGCATAAAAGCCATTAAATGTTTATTCTCGGTATGAAGAAAAGGTTTAGGGATTTAGTGCAGTGACATAGTTTTGGTTGAAATTCTGTGGCATTGTATGGAAGCATTTTCATCTCAATTTACAATCACTAAATAATGACCAAAACAACATAAAGTATCTTAGGTGTTGGACCGATATGAGCCACTGAAGCAGCTTCAATGTGTCATAGGTTCTACACATCTCTGAAACTGTACTGGAGGGATGAACATCATTCTTCCAGACGAGATTCTTAATTGGTGTTTTGATGATGGCGGTGGTGGCGCTGTCTAACACACCCTTCCAAAATCTCCCATATGGATTCAGCTGGGTTGTTATCTGATGACTGTCCCATAGCATATGAGTTACATTAATGTTATACTCATCAAACTGTTCAGTGAGTCCTCGTGCCCTGTGGATGGGGGGCGGGGTCATCCTGGAAGAGACCATTCTCATCATGATAAAGGTGTTCAGTCAGAATAATTGCACTAATTTGCAGTAGCACTTCCCTCTAAGAAGACAAATGGACCCAAGCCATTGCTTTTGATGAAACTGTGACAGGTTCATGAAGTTCCATTACATCTCTATATACTTTTCCTCTCTGAAGGTAGGAAATATTTTGGACATGTCAAATACATACTTGAATGTTCCTGAAAACGCTCTGTAACAAGAAACTTACGAAGCAACATTTTGTTCTTCGAATGCCTCTGAAATCTGATCATTATGTTCAGCCTTTCAAGTGTTTCGGTAATATTAAGATGAAATTTACCTAACCTTATTTTAGGTCATTGACAATAAACCCCTTTTTTGAAGTCATTTCCCTTGTAAATTGGTCTTACCGCTGTCTTTAGGGCAATACTGCTGTGTTGTTCTTTGGGACTGAAAAGTATGTTGGTTTGTTTTTTTTCTGTGAAACCAGAGACATCAGGATAATGATGTCAACTTATAGCATTTCTTTCTGTCAACAAGCTGTCATGCAAATGTATTTAAAAAATACAGTATGCGGATGGTCTGTCTTGCTGCCTGGTGCATTTAGTATTGAAGATATAACTATATTTGGTGCAGTTTTTGCCTGCTAGCTTTGTTGTAAACTGTATGAATGGTTTAGAATTCTAATATTAACATATTTAATATAATTAGCATGAAAACTAGGGAAGAGTGAAGTCCATCCATCCATCCATCCATCTTCAACCGCTTACTCCTTTTCAGGGTCACGGGGAACCTGGAGCCTATCCCAGGAAGCATGGGGCACAAGGCGGGGTACACCCTGGACAGGGTGCAAGTCCATCACAGGGCACAATCACATACACACTCACACACCCATTCATACACTACGGACACTTTAGACACGCCAATCAACCTACCATGCATGTCTTTGGACTGGGGGAGGAAACCGGAGTACCCGGAGGAAACCCACTAAGCCACCGTGCGCCCCGGAAGAGTGAAGTGTGAAGTGTTTTATCAATGACAGGAAGCATTTAGTCTGGCTGGGATTGTGATTTGAGATTTTATTATAGTCTGTCTACATACAAAGACATTCAAAGTATAAGCCATTATCACTAGGTTGCTTTTTGCAAAACTTAACTGATTTTAAGGGAAAATGTCAAATTTTATTGTGCCACATGCTTACCTTTAAGGAATTCTGGGTAATCTCAAGAAAAAATCGTGTTTTAAGGAAAAAAGGAGAATCAGAAAAAGGAAATCCCAGCAGTGGTATGTTGGCTTGTTGGATGTACTCTCACTGAACCCTACTATCTTAACACTGACTCTATCTGTAATGAAGTCTAGTATACAAATACACCCATATTCATTCATTCATTCTCTCTCTCTCTCTCTCTCTCTCTCTCTCTCTCTTTCTCTCTCTCTGGCTGTATTGTGATAGTGGTTTAACCTTGGGCAAGACATAGTAGTACACTACTACTTTAAGAGCTCAGATTCAATAGGGGCTGTGTACTGTGTATTGACGTCCTGTATCGATCCTCACAGACACCACATCTCTGCAATACTGCATATTAAAGGACAAACTCCAAGAAGACCCAAGAGTATCTGTGTCAGTTCTCTAACATCAAACAACTAGTGTACTTTTGCGTATGGCTCTCCTATTGGGAGTGCATTAGTAAATATGCGTGTAAAGGTTAGTAGCACTAATGTGTTGACAGGATGGTGTTTGTTTGTGTCTGTATTCTCAGAGTACAGGCGCTTTGAGGCCAAGATTCATGACCTGAGGGAGCAGATGATGAACCACAGTATGAGCTCTGGATCCGGATCCCTCCGAACCAATCAGAAACGCTCCCTCTATGTCAGGTACAGACATACACACGAACACACACACACACACACACACACGTGTGCACACACACACTCATTTATCCACTGTACACTAGTAACTGCTGATGAAGGTCAAATATCAAAATGCATTACACTGTTCAGTTCATGCACTCACATATGACACAGAAAAATGGACATACACACTGTGTATAAGAATATATGAAGCATAGCTTCAATTTTCTCCAGACTTCACTGTAAAATCAAGCGAAAATCTGTCATAGAGGCAGCATTGAGTCCTGATGATGGACAGGTCTGTCAGTAGGTATGTTCTCTCAAACAAATTCACTTACACTTATATCATTCTATTTTTTTTCCAGCCACTCTACCTCTGTTGGTGAATGATGAATGGCCCATAGCATAGCACCTTGCTGATAATGTACTGTAGGTAATAAGGAATGTGGAGAGGGGTAGAAAGAGAGAGCTTAGCTTGCTAAATGTGATCCCTTTGGGACTCATTTACCTACTGGAGTGCAACAGTGTGATGTCTTAATGTTGTAATAGCTGAACAAGACCATAGAACAGCTTGCAACTGCACAAAAGACACAAGACCTCTCTACTGTTCTCCATGTTCTAACCTTATCTCAAAACCAAACCCTAAACCATATCACAAAGTCCAACGGTGATTTTGGTGGGGAACTACACAGCCTCAACACACTTTGTTTGCAGAAAATTTTTTGATTTTATTTTGATTCTGTGCCATAAACAAAACTTTTGCTGCCAGCTAGAATTATTAAGCTGTACCAATCTGGCAACCCATTAACCCCAATGAGCCTCATTATTTAAATCATTGGTCACTCAAAAAAGAGGTAATTCATATTTCAACTTTATTTAAAATATATGGAGTTGTGACTAATGACTTTATGACTAAAGTCTTTATTAACTACATACAGTATATACATTTGTTGAATGGCTGATGTATATATTTGGACGAGCCACCACTGGCAAAGTTTTAAACCTCAAATCTATCCATGAATCTTCTCATAACAGTATACTTAAATATATTCCTGATCCAAAGCCAAAAACCAGCCCAATCCTAGCCCTGGGGTCTAATCTCAAACCTAGTCCTGAATCTAGTCCTGAAGCTAATTAAACCTTGTGGGGGAAATTGCTTGTTTAGGGTTTTGTTGTTGTTGTTGTTGTCATTGTTGCTGAAGTTGATTTCACTCCAGTCTATGCAAAAGTGTGATGGCCAGCAAAAATGGATTCTCTATCATAATTTTGTGGTGAGGAACTTCATGGCACTTTGAGGACACTGCACTCCTCATGAATAAATCATATGTATACACACACACTCAACTCATAAGTTGATAAATATAAAAGTCCTAAACTGTTCATTAATTTTTCAGGAAGACAAATTTAGTTTTGAAAAAGCACACTGTTATATATATACACAGGAATATTCATGATCATTTTAAGGGTTTTTTGTTTTTGTTTTTGTTTTTTTTTTTTGTTTTTCTTGCTTTAATAGGTTTCATTATTTATGCACTATTTATCATCTCAAAACATACTTAACAGGAGTGTATGCATGTTACCATAGGAACAGACCACCCCAATGCACCTCTCTTTTCTGCATAGAAATCACTCTCTGTGTATGTGTGTGTATGTGTGTGTGTGTGTGTGTGTGTGTGTGTGTGTGTGTGTGTGTGTGTGTGTGTAATATTGCAGCTATGGCAGTGTTTCACTGCTGGCAGCAGTGCCTTATGATAGACCTCTCCACTGTATGAGTAATCCAAGAGGCTAGTGCAGTTACTGTTCCCTTCCTCCATCAACACGCCACTGTATATTTCTATCTCAATGTATTTCTACTGATCTCTGGAGTCATCCTTGGACTGATGGCCTGACAAACCTGAGACACTTTAATTGTCTAAGGATCTGGCAACCTTTACCATTCTTCATGTGTGCTCCATTGTCTTTGTAAAGCAGTGGGTGTGCATGTTTAAGGGTGTGTGTGTGTGTGTGTGTGTGTGTGTGTGTGTGTGTGTATGACTGTAGGTCATGTGTGTACATATCACCCTGTTGCTCTGTGAACTTTAGCTTTTTACTTATATTGGGAGATTAATAAATATTGAACGCGTCAATTTCTTTCAGTAAATATATTTCCAATTAGGTTATTCACATGAAATTTTCACAAGACATCAGTATTAACTCAAGAAATCACATATTAAGAAGTCACAACGTTAAAGTCCATAAATGAAGTTATGTGTAATAAAGTGGAATGACACAGGAAAACAATATTGAACATGCGAAGAAAAACAGTTTTCCTAGGCAAGGAACCATCTGAAATCCGTAAGTGATTATACCTCCTATCTGTGCAAATTAATATCAGCTGGGTTAGTAAATTGATGATCTATAAAAAGGCTTTTCGTTACCAAGGTGGCAGACAAGAAACATCTCATGATGGGTAAAAGCAAATGGCTCTCTCAAGACCTTCGGAACCTTCTTGTTGCAAAACATATTGATGGAATCGGATAGAGACGTATTTTAAAACTTCTGAATCTTCCAGTAAGCACCATTGGGGCCATTATCCACAAGTGGATGCAGCATCACTCTGTCATTAACCGGCCACTAACAGTAGCTCGTCACAAGATTTCTGACCAGGGAGTCAGAAGAATAGTCAGAAGAGTATCCCAAGAGGCAAGGACCACTCGGAAAGAGCTCCAGAAACACTTGGAGGCAGCAGGTACCATTGTCACAGAGAAAATAATAGGCAGTGCACTCCCACTGCTCACGCTCACCCTGCAAGACTCCATTACTAAAGAAAAGGAACGTTGAAGCTCATTTAAGCTTTGCTACAACTCATTGGGACAAGCCTATGAAACACTGGAAGAGTGTAGAATGAAGATTCTGATTAAGATGAGACGTGGGTGGACCTTCCAGCAGGCAACGATCCAAAGCATACAGCAAAGGTTTCAGAGAAACAAAATCAAGGTGTTAGAATGGCCCAGTCAATAACCTGACTTGAATCCAATTGAACATTTGTGGAAAGATAAAGCTTCACAAGAGGGCCCCCCATAATCTTCAAGATTTAAAGACAATATGTTTAGAAGAATGGACCAAAATCACACCTGAATACTTTGGATTAAATTCTTCATACAGGAAGTGTCTTGAAACTCTTATTACAAACAAAGGCTTCTTCACCAAGTAGTAACAAAATTTCAGTTAGCGTGTTCAATACTTTTTTCTTGTGTCATTCCACTTTATTACACATAATTTATGGACTTGATTGTTTGGATTTCTTTATATGCCTGGATTTCTTGAGTTAATACTGATGTCTGGTGAAACTTTCATGTGAATATCCTTATTGGAAATATATTTACTGAAAAAAGCATTGACACATTCAGTACTTATTTCCCACACTATATAATGGTAATGTGGCATTAGCAAGCATTATACCTTTGTATAGCCCGCTCTTGTTGGTGTCACCTTGATGAATGACATAGAAACAGAGCCTTAAGCTAAATTCTCTGTCTATAATGTGGCGAGCATTTGTTGTGCATTTATCTATGTGTTTTATAGTCATTAATGTGTTGTTAGTGTGGTAAACATTAAAAAAGGCTAGTAAACTGTTTTATTTCCAGTGCGACAAATTAATATTGAATGTTGATTCTTATTATATTTGGGCACAGCTTGATTTTTTTTTCCAGTTGCTATTGAGCATGCTTGTTCTGTTATTTAATTAACCTTAGGAAAAGTTCCCTACAGTCAAAGTTTATTTGAGAAATTTTATACAGTGTTCAGAACTAGTCTGAACATGGTCAATGAATGTACAGTGCCCTCCACTACTCTTGGATCTGGAGAGATTCTGTATGGAGGAATGGTCTCAGGTCCCTTGCCATGTATTCTACAAACTCATCAGGCATTAAAGGAGAAGACTCAGAGCTGTTATCTTGGCAATGGCGGTAGCACAAAGTATTGACTAAAAGGGTGCCAATAACTGTTGCACACCTATTATTTAACAAAGATATGTTTTATAAACCTGTGTTGTGTTTGCAATTGTTTGATATCACTGGGAGCAGAGTATTTAAAAAAAAAATGTTAACAAAATATCAAAAGGTTAAACTACAAATACAATTTTTCAAAGCCTTCTTTGCTCATATTTACCAAGGGTGCAATTAGGGGGCACTGTATATATTTGGCTCTTCAGTTCTGTTACTGTTGTACACTCACTGAGCACTTTATTAGGAACATTTGCTACACCTAATCATTCATGAAATTCATGAAACCCATCAGATTGGGGAAAAAATGTGATCTCAGTGATTTTGACCATGGCATGATTGTTGGTGCCAGACCGGCTGATTTGAGTATTTCTATAATTACTAATCTCCTGGGATTTTCACACACAACAGTCTCTAGAGTTTACTCAGAATGGTGCAATAAAGAAAAAATGCTCCAGTGAGCATCAGTTCTGTGGATGTGACAGATGAATAGAGGACGGCCAGACTGGTTCAAGCTGACATTCAAGCTACATTAGCTCAAAAGCATCTCTGAATTCACACCATGTCAAACCTTGAAGCAGATGGGCTACAACAACGGAAGACCACATTAGGCTCACCAAAACTGTACAGTTGAAGACTGGAAAAAATGTAGCCAGATGAATCTCGATTTCTTCTGAGGCACACAGATGGCAGCGTCAGAATTTGGCACCAACCGCATGTATCCATGAACCCAACCTGCCTTGTGTCAACAGTCCAGGCTGATGGCTGTCATGTAATCGTGTGGGGAATGATTTCTTGGCACACTTTGGGCTCATTAATACCAATCAATCATCACTTGAATGCCACAGCCTACTTGAATATTGTTGCTGACCATGTGCATCACTTCATGGTCACAATTTACCATCTCCTTATGACCACTTCCAGCATAATAATACACCATGTCACAAAGAAAAGGTCTGAAACTGGTTTCATGAACATGACAATGTTCAATGTTCTTCCATGCCCTTCACAGTCACTGGATCTGAATCCAATAGGACATCTTTGAGATGTGGCAGAAAGGCAGCATGAAAGTGCACCTGAGAAATCTGCAGAAATTGCATGATACATTCACGTCAACATGGAGCTGAACCTCAAGACAATGTTTCCAATATCTTATAGAATCCATGCCACAAAGAATTGAGGCTGTTCTGAGAGCAAACGGAGGCCCTACCCAGTATTAGTATAGAGTTCCTAATAAAGTGTTCTTGGTGTATTTGCAATTGATGAACTGATGAATGATCATCTATTTTGGAGGCATTTTTGTTGCAGTGTATGTGTATGTCAATATGTGCGTCATGGTTGTCTTGGTGGCAGTGAAAGGCAGTATCATGTGTTGTTGTAATTGGCTTTTTCCTAACATCAGAATATTTGGGTGTTTGGGTAAAAGGCCTGATTTAATGACTAGTCTTCATGAGTTCATTTAAAGCTTAGGTAGACTGATGAAATGTTCTGTATTTAGCTCATGAATGTGTGCATGTAAGATGCTGTTCAATGTGACAAATGAATGTGGTGAATGTATTAAACCCCAAATCCATGCAGGCATTATGAAGAATCACACATGCTATTTAAAGTTCCCAGATTTTGTGAGGTCAAAAGAATACATTTAATCATCCCCGCCTCCACCAGTCTGGAAGGTCATATAGAAGAGATAAGAGCACAAAGATTGGGCCAAACATTGTGGTATAGTCCTTCTTTGGGTGGTCAATGGTTCTCTGTTTCTAGCTTTCTCTTTGGAACCTTTTTTGATAGGGGATGCTATGTTATGTTAACATTTAACCTTTAGGGAATCTACCAAAGAGTCTGTGAACCATTTGGTGTGCTTGATGGAAACTTTTCTTTTAAGAGTGTAGTGCTGTTGCGTCACATTCTGTAAAAAACCAAGACATTAGAAACGAGTGACTAAATCTAACATATCTTTGTTCAGCAAATTTCAGCACTGATTACTTTCTCAATAAGACTTTTGCAAAGTCATTACTATAGAATCTGGCAAGTACAGCGTTATCTGTGTGTGCGTGTGTGTGCGTGTGTGCGTGCGTGTGTGCGTGCGCGTGTGCATGCGTGTGTGTGTGTGTGTGTGTGTGTGTGTTTCTACCAATTTTAATGTTTATGTCCTCCCAAAAACTCTGCAGACTGAATTTAATGATAAGAACAACAGAGGACTATGATAAGCACTACAAAAATGCCCTAGGCTCACGATCAAGAAAGACTCTCAGTGAGCCACAAAAAGAAAACTACTTTGTACAAACGCTGCAGCTTTTATTTACAAACTAAAAGAGCCAAAATGTATTATTTTGGTTGCTGAGTTTAGAATTAGGTATAGGTATACAGATAGTAAGATAGTGTGTGTGTGTGTGTGTGTGTGTGTGTGTGTGTGTGTGTGTGTGTGTGTGTGTGGATAATTAGAAGAGTATCTTTGCTATTACAGCTCATTGCAGCTGGCAAATGGACTCAAGCCAGTCATTGTTTTATTTTATTGTTATGTTTTATGTGTGTTTGTGTGTGTGGGTGTGTGGTGTTTAGTTTTAAATGTCATTGCCTAATCCAAAGTGCACACACAAACCCTCCAAAGGCCACGATCTCAGCCTTTTAACCGCTTACCATTAGTATTTTTTCATTCCATATTCATTCAGATCAGACTGAGAGGCTGGTTTTGTGTCCTTCATATCCTGTATGTAATTGTTCATTGAGCCTCAGACTTCATTCATTATTCAGTGGATGCAAGATCTCCGTATCTAAATCCGGCTGAATGAGACCCCAGAGCCGGCGTAGTAACAGCCTACCAGCACCAGAAGGAAAAAGCAGGAAATACAGACCACACAAGGAACATACACACTGAGATAGACTAGAGAATGTTGGACTTTGAGATTTGGCAATCAAAATGGCTTTGTTGTTCAAGTGTAATATTATTTAGTGGTTTTCTCAAGTGTGCTAGGAGGAATTTTGGGCCCCCTGACAGGATAATGTAGAGGTCTGCTTTGTTAACTTCAGAGCCCTCAGCTTTACCCCTTTACGACACCCCTGTATTTTTCTAGGAAAACCAGTTACATTTATGCTAAGTTCAATTTAAATGTATTTTAATTCATGGTCTGCCTTAATTTCTTTGTTCCTGTGTGACAATCCTGAGGCTCTTGTTGGATCTGGTGATAAATTATCAAAAGTTTTTAACGATTTACGAGGTTGGCTTTCTGATAATGTCAGCAGGCTTCAGGTTTCCAGGGAGATTTGACTGCAGTGTAGAGATCCTTCCATTGGAGAGAGAGTCAGATCACTGCAGACAAGATCACAGTTAAACCGATTTTATCATGCTTTCAAACACAGGAAATCAGTCGCAGGTGGTAAAAGATTCAGCACCTGATGGAAACATCAGTATATTGTTTCCATCAATAGTACATGAAAAGAGTGCTCATTTTACATCTGAAAACAAATTGAAATGTCTAGCTGTTAGGTTGTGTGTGTGATCTCTCGTGACACTTGTGCTTTTAGACACATTCAGCCATTACTCCCAATTTGGGTTGTCATAGAGACAGACTACTGCAGACAAGGACAGTAGGACCGACTATGGTATGTGTGTTTTTTCCCACAGGGCCTTGTTTGACTATGACCGGTTGAAGGACAGCGGTTTGCCCAGTCAGGGTCTTAGCTTCCGTTATGGAGACATCCTGCATGTGATTAATGCGTCAGATGATGAATGGTGGCAGGCGAGAAGAGTCACTCCAGACGGAGACAGCGAGGAGATGGGGGTCATCCCCAGCAAGAGGAGGTATAGACTATTACAAAGGGTTTCATTATTTATTTTAGTTTAACATTCAGTTAATAAGAAATTTGCCATTTCAAATTGCCATTGGACAGTTTTGGCCGAGCTGACATTTTCAGCATTATCTTTACCAGGTGCATCTTTTGAAGACATGTTTACAGTACACCATTATGGTAAATGAATGGTTCAGCTCCCATTTTCTATTCAAGTCTAAAGCTCAAACCAAATGGTCATTGCTCATTGCGGAATAAACACATGTCATTATGTCATTGTTATTTTCACATATTTTTAAAAGAAAAATAAACCTTTTTAATTAAGATAAAAAGTAATTTCATATCAATACTAAATGAAAATGAACGTATCTTCTAAAAGAAATTTGTATAGGCATATACTGTACACTCTCTCTCTCTCTCTCTCTCTCTCTCTCTCTCTAAGGGTGGAGAGAAAAGAGCGAGCTCGGCTGAAGACAGTCAAATTCAACGCAAAGCCTGGCAGCATTGACTCTAAAGGGGTGAGAACTGAGTTCTGTCACTTCTTTTACTGTATTTCATACTGTCCCAGTCATCTTTATGGAGAAAGAGGTTTATCAGCGCCAATATACTATCAATTTATCAGTACATATACTATTACACTTTACAAACTTTACTCACTAGCCACCGTGTTAAGACTAGACTTCATGAAATGGCATTTGATTGGAGTGGCTTCAAATTTGACTTTAGATTTGGATTAAATCAAGGCTATCCATCACACAAACGTATTGATCCTATGCTCTAGACTTACAGCACAGTCTATACTCACGGATTCCTTCAAAACCAGCCTTCTGATTGTATCATTTTTGGCATTTTATATTCATAAGAGACTCGATGATTAAATGTAAATGCCCTTATCAGAAATTGTGAATGTGGTTAATCTAGCACTGGCCATTTGAAATAAATTGTAATCAGATACGCAGCACTTTTCAGATGTGAAATACATTGGTCATATTTTATACCCTTGCTGCATTATGCTAAAAATATCCATGGCAACAGCTTATGCTTCGTTCTTCTTGATTTCTGTTTTGGTTTTAAAATTTGACAGTAGTACTGGTGGATTTTGTCGGTAGGGTTTATATATAAAATTGGCACTGAGGAATCTGTTGTGGACTTTTCTGGCCTGATATGCCTGCTGGCAAATTATGTGCATAATGTATTCTATATTGCATCATTTTGGTGTTTATTATCAATGTTCTCATGTGAAATTGTGATTAAAGATGACTATATTGTTGTTGTAAAGGCTTTAAAACTCATGAATGTGTAGGTTTACTGCTTCAGAATTAGGAGAATATGTTTAAACATATTGTTTAAGAATAAGGCTTTAAGCATATACAGTGGTGCTTGAAAGTTTGTGTACCCTTTAGAATTTCTATTTATCTGCATAAATATGACCTAAACCATCACCAGATCTTCACACAAGTCCTAGTAGTAGACATTGGGAACCCAGGTAAAAGAATGAGGCAAAAAATATTACACTTGGTCATTTATTTATTGAGGAAAATGTTCCAATGATTGGCAAAGTACAGTATGTGAACCTCTAGGATTAGCAATTTATTTGAAGGTAAAATTAGAGTCAGGTGTTTTCATTCAGTGGGATGACAATCATGTGTGAGTGAGCACACTGTTTTATTTAAAGAACAGGGATCTATCAAAGTCTGATCTTCATAACACATGTTTGTGGAAGTGTAACAAGTAGATTTCTGAGGACCTGAGAAAAAAAGTGTTGTTGATGCTCAACAGGCTGGAAAAGGTTACAAAACCATCTCTAAAGAGTTTGGACTCCACCAATCCATAGTCTGATAGATTGTGTACAAATGGAGGAATTTCAAGACCATTGTTACCCTCCCAATGAATGGTCGACCAATAAAGAACGTGCAATAGCAAGACGTGTAATAGTCCAAGAGGTCACCCAGAGGAACTTCTTAGCAACTAAAGGCCTCTCTCACATTCATTAATGTTCATGATTTTTCAGCATGAGGAGAACAACTGAACAACAATGAACAATGTGTGCAAGGCAGGTTTGCAAGGAGAAGGTCACTGAAAAAGAACATTGCTGCCCTTCTGCAGTTTGTTAATTATTACATGGACAAGCCAGTAGACTATTGAAGCAATATTTTGTGGATGGATGAAACCAAAATAGAATTTTAGGTTTAAATGAGAATGGTTATGTTTAGAGAAAGGAAAACAGTGCATTCCAGCATAAGAACCCTATCTGTGAAACATGGTTGTGGCATTATCATGTTTTGGGTCTGTTTTGCTGCATCTGTGTCATGAAAGTAAGCAATCATTGATGAAGCAATGAAGTCTGAATTATACCAGCGAATTCTAAAGGAAAATGTCAGGACATCTGTCTGTGAACTGAATCTTAAAAGAAAGTGGGTCATGCAGCAAGACAACAATCCTAAGCACACAAACTGTTCTACCAAAGAATGGTTAAAGAAGAATAAAGTTAATGTTTTGGAATGGCCAAGTCATAGTCCTGATCTTAATCCAATAAAAAAGTTGTGTAAGGCCCTGAAGCAAGCAGTTCATGTGAGGAAACCCACCAATAACCTTGAAGCTGTTGAAGCTGTTCTGTACTGAGAAAAGGGCTAAAATTCCTCCAAGCCGATGTGCAGGACTGATCAACAGTTACTGAAACGTTTAGTCGCATTTAATTTTGCACACGGGGGTCATACCAGATACTGAAAGCAAAGGTTCACATACTTTTGCCACTCGCAGATATGTACTACTGGATAATTTCTCTCAATAAACAAATGACCAAGTATAATATTTTTGTCTCGTTTATTTTATTGGGTTCACTTTATCTACTTTTAGGACTTTTAGAAAATCTGATGATGTTTTAGGTTTATATTTATGCAGAAATTTTGAAATTTCTAATGGATTCACAAACTTTCAAGCACCACTGTATAGCTGATATATAGTCTAAGACACTGTAACACACTCAAAGTAAATTTGAGCAATGCATGATACATGAATGTTAGTTTAGAGAAGGAAAATGCACTGTTTAGTGAGCACAGGCACACATAACATAACATTAACATCTGCACAGATCAGCCTTACCTTATCCAAACTCTCTTCTCCAGAATCACTTTTATTAGATCATTACTAGAACATTAAGGGCTGTATTTAGAGTTACAGTAAGCACGCATAGTAAGGATTAAATGTTGAAATTCCACACTTCACTATTCAGACATCAGATGTAACTATAGACTTAACATTAGTCAAATAGTTGTGCATGACTTGTGTGTTGGTTCTTAATATGAACATTACAACTCGGACTATTCATGTTGCAATACACTGGCACTAAATTAGAGTCCTATTAGAATCTTAAATTAATATTGGCTGTTTACATATTTATATACCAACATATTAGTCTTGATTTTGGTTTGTTTGTTTTTAAATTGTATCTTGCATCTATGTTACATCATATTGCAGTTGACAGAAAAGTCGGTCCGCATTTTCTGTCCCTCTTTTTTCAGCCTTAAAGGCGAGTGCTTGTGTATAAAGTCAGTGGTCTTGAAGCTATTCTTTAAAAAAAAAAACATTGCAGACAGTCCTCAAGCAAAAAATGGTAAACTCATAGCTCATTATAATCATCTGAATGGTCTGCCCACAAAATTATCTTGTGTAATTTTTACATTAACGAGACATTTGAACTCAAGTTGCCGATGTAGTCACCAACTCTGAATACAGCCCTATAGACTCATGCTGTGGCTCATTCCAGCGTATCAGTTGCACAGTTTATGTAGTCCTACTGCTGCGTCATGCCCCGAAGCCTCTCAACATCCTGCATGCTTGATTTCTTCATTTGAAACACTATTGAATGTTACATGTGTTTCTCAGCATGACTCTGCTTCCTTCTGCTGCATGGCTGGAAACCAGCTTCAGGCATCTCCTGTCTGGTTCTGCATCTGATCATGTTACTTTGGTTTCTATTTGTTTGACTTGTCTGAAAAGTCGGCCAGGGCAGAGATGCTATGGACAGCAGCGATGGTGGCAAAAATGTTTAATCAGTGAACCATTTGTAAAAGAGCACTGTCAGTACATTGGGTAATGAATGAGATTATATATTTACCAAGCTTTTGATTTTAAAGTCTTTAATTGGATGCACAGTATAGGATCATGCATTATTCAGATGTTTTGATTAGTCTGGCCATGGCTGTTGTTTTTCCCAACTCTCTTTTGGCCCATTATTGTTTTGTCAGCATGAATGTAATGCACATCAAGCCCCCTGTCTGCCCCATGCTTTCTTTCCCACACAGTCATTCAGTGAAAAACGTAGAAAGAACTCCATCTTTTCACGAAAGTTCCCTTTCTACAAGAACAAGATGCTGGATGAGCAAGACGGCAGTGACTCGGAACGTGAGTAACTTCACACTCATTCCACACACACTTAGGCACATGACCACACACACATTGCGGTAGGATGTAAGGTCTAAGAGTGTGCAGGGAACTCCAGGGATGAGAGTGTGTGTTCTGTTCTACACACTCTCTCTAACTTTACCTCTATGGATATTCTTTTTTCCTCTGTCCATCTCCTCTCTGTGTGTCCTCTCTCCTCTCTCTTTGATTTTTGCCACTGTTTCTGTGGATGGCTTTCTCATGTAGGACATCTCTGGAATAGGGGACGACGGGTATGGGACAAAGACGATGAGTAAGTCTCTGCAAGAATGGTCCCACCTCTTTTAATCCCACCCCATAAAACAATATATATATATATATA
>JAFFST010054656.1:95097-114758 GCA_022414735.1 Noturus placidus | reverse complement strand
CACAAAAAATTACAGTTTTATATCTTTATGTTTGAGGCCTGAAATGTGGCAAAAGGTCGAACAGTTCAAGGGGGCCGGATACTTTCGCAAAGCACTGTAGCTAGTGGAGTAAAAAAACAAAAAAACATATATAGAATGTCAAATAAGCTTAAAAATACTAACGCTAACGTAAGTAATTATTTGAGAGCGGCGACGACAGTATCTCGGCCGCCGGTTTTTTTTTCTTCTCTTTCTCTGAGCTGAGGGGAACTTAGTGAGCATCGAGCTCCCTGGTTTTTACGGTCCATTATGGAACGATTTTGAGATTGAGAAAGGCCCTTATAATTCCCAGACTACTGAACTAGGAAGCCGATTGAGACGGACTCCTGAGAGGGCTTCCTCCCTGCATCGTTAAGATCTTGAGAGGCCCTGGCTTAGTTTTAGATATGGAGCGGAGGTGCAGTAATGTAATGTAATTATTACGAGAGTACACTTCCGGTCAAAAGTTTGTGGACACCCAACTGAAATGTTTCTCATGATCTTAAAAATCTTTCGATCTGAAGGTGTATGATTTAAATGTTTGAAAATCGGTGTCGTAGACAAAAAATATAATTGTGCCGACGTGTTCATTTCTTTCATTAGACTAAAACTAACATTTAATTTCCAAAAAATTTTTTTATTTTTAATATTCCGAGAAGCAGCTGATAAGTGTTCGGCGTAGGTGTGAACTCCTTTCATACGGTTTAAAAAGCATGTCAGGGAAATTTCTCAAGAAAATGCCAAGAATACATTTCTGGAAATTCTACACATTCCATGTGTGTTAATCCAGAGTTTATGACTTATTATTATTCTAAAATGTAGAAAAAGAAATAAATAACGGGTGGGTCTAAACTTTTGATTGGTAGTGTATTGTCTGAAATTCTGGGATCTTAGTCCTGTCAGAATCAGTCATGTCAGTAATTCGTCACTGTAAAAACACTTCAGGAAACTAAATCCCCTCCTAAAACGAGAACAATACAAGACAAGTCGGAGGATTTATCGAGTCCTTATCACAGGTATGAGCCTCGGCACATGTGTTAATCATCTCGGTGATCTACAAGTAACATACAAAAGCACTTGTGTGTGAAGATCAGACAATCATTACAGATATCCAACAATACTTAAAAGACTTCCTCATGCATCCAGACTGTAGTAAGGCCTGGAGTGTAAATGATAACCTTGACTGATGCTAGAAATAAAGGAAACCATCAGAGTCCTGTGTAGAAAAGTCCTACAACTGGGTTTCTGTGACCCTGAATCAAATCTGAGATCACAGCATGTATAAAATGGCGTCAGACAAGCCAAACAGCAAGTGATGATGATGATATTAGAGCAGCTTGTGTGTACAGTTTGGATCGAATGAAAAGTGTGTGTGTCTTGGGTGTGGTGCTGATATTGTATTGTATTGTAATGTAATGTATGCACTGATTTTCTGGTCTAAAACTAAAGCCACTGCTCATGACACACAGGACTGTTTTTAGAGTATATTAATATTCAGCTACAGAAGCAACCTCAAGGAAATTCCCTCCTAAAAACGGAAGCATTATGTCTCTCTGTGTTTACCAGACAACCAGCTATTAGCTTATTAGCACTGGCGCATTGAAAACAGGACGCTAAACGCACTGGCTGTACCATAATAAACATTATATTACTGCTCTATGCGGCTAGTCAGTTCATGCTAGCTAGTTAGTTATCACGTATACTAGAGATAAATTAACTTACACGCACCCAAATATAAAGTTTAAATCCACCTGAATACACTAAAACTAAATTAGGACAGCTAGGAAATGCAGTTTTGTGGGGTTTTTATATTGTTTTTTTTTTTGTCGTGTACAAGAAAAAGTAAATAGTTAGTTAGCACCAGCGTTAGCTTACTTACCGAGCGTCACGCGCTATTGATGTCGGGTCAGAACCGCAGCTCGTGCCGGAAATTTTTATTCTTTAACGCCAAAAAGAAAAGATGACTCAGTAAAGTCCAGAGCTGCTTACTCACATCATTTAGTGTTTCATTTCTCACCAAAACCCGTACCAGGAGCTAACACGGTAAATGAACGTGTTTTTAAATAACGCCGCCGAGTCCTAACAATTCTCGTATAAACTTAGCTCGAGGGCTGAATATGCTAAGTACATACTAAATACAACCGTGTAAATAATATTTACAGAAAGCGTATACACGATCTATAATGTGTACAAATATTCCAAATGATAATATTTTCTGATTTTCCTGCCCCTTCGCTAAGAGACAAGTTTGACATCTTTGTTTTGTACCTTCTTGAGTGACGTACAGGACTGCGAGTCGATTCGGGTGGCGAAGGAGTCGATTCTTGAATTTTGGAATCGACTCAGCCCAAAGTGAGTCGAAAGTCTCGCTGGTAAATATAATGTAAATACGTATAATCATAAATATGAGCTCGTATTTTCTTTGGAAGCATAAAATGTAAACACGTACGACATAATAAAATAAACGTCATATCATATGTACAAAAATTACAAATTCTAAAGCTGTCAGATTTATCAAAAGATCTATCAGGCTGTGTCATGCATAATTACGTCAATAACAAGAGCGCATTGTTATTGACGTCATTATGCTTGACACAGCTTGATCGATCTATGATAGACAATTGAATCAGAATCAGAGTAGACTCGAACATACATGTATTCAGACCCAGTTACGTCACAAGCTCTGCACACGTAGGTGCTTCCTCTAGGACACTATAATGTGTAATTTTCTTTTAAATTTGAGCAATACCCCCTTTTCGTTCTTTCTTTAAGTTACTGTCTAATTCTACTTCTGTTTTGAGCTATGGTGTTTGTGTTTTCTTTAACTATTATTTATATTTCTTAATATTTCTTGTTATGATCTATTTTGGTTGTACCACACTGTAAACCCAATGTTCAAATGAAGCATTAAAAATAAAAGAAATCCTCTAGGACACTAAAACAGGGCTGGAAAACTTTATCCGCACATTGTACCTTCTTCATATCTCTTAATACTTGTCTATTGTTTTTTTACCCCCACAATCATATTTACCTGTTTATTTTAGTTGATATTTGTTGCACGTGCTTTATTAGAGTGTGCAAGGACTCGGTTGTTGAGCTCGGATTTGTGTTTATAGGTATTACACGTTACAGTAAAGGAACAAAGACAAGGACACAGACAGCACTGGTAGTACAAGACGTTGCTGTGAAGACACAGTGCTGGCATTGACAGTCATGATGTTTGCGTTCATGAAAAGATTTTCCAGCATTTGGTTGTTTTGAGACACGTTGATCTAAGGCACCTGCTAGAGGGAAAGGAGCTCTTACATATTGTATAATTTATTTTTAAATGACCTGAACAAGCATTTCAGTGTACTAATATCCCTAATATACTCGCAAGATAAAGAGGTGGTGGGATGTTTGTAGGTTTGTGAGGAACTTCCACTTCCACACACACACTTCTCGTGAATATTTACTTCATGTAAAATGAAAAAACACAAGCAGAGATATTTTTATGGGTGTTTATTTGAACTTTGTGTGGAACAAAACAATACGCATCGTGACTTTGATGATGCATATCCAAGCATACAGATTGCAAAACAAATATTCGAACATAACATCTCGTTATTTTTTTTTCCTCAGACAAGATACAAACACAGCGTGTCATCAGTGTATCTGTGGTGTTATGTTAAACATTATATATTTCCACCACAGCCATGTCATTTGGTTTGTCTGCAGTCTTTGCAGGCTGAGATCAAGGCACTGAGTTCAGAAAAAAAAATCATGCTGTAAGAGATAAAAAAAATAATAAAAATAATAAATTGAAATGCAGCATAAAGTACTGTTGATGCTTTCTGTATTAGCAGCCCAACATGAAAATAATAAACATCTCGTGAGTGTTTTGATTATATCGGGCATCATTTAAAGTGCTATTGTAACTTCTGACACGTACAGTCGTTTGAGTTCGTGTTAGGAGGTCTCTCTGTACTTTCAGGTCCATCATATGGGTGTGGCTCTCCATTCTTTGCCTTCTGTCAGCGCTCGAGGTTGATGGATGAACACGCTATAGCGAACACCTTGGTTAGCAGCAGCACGAACAAACCCGCTGTTAGCGGTCATAGTAACAGCACGGAGGGTATCGCCTGTACCGAAGATCATAAGCGACCTATGGTTCACCTTGGAGCTGGCTACGAGGCGCTGCGTGCGCTCAGAAGGCTGATCGGCAACTACAGTGAGCCTGGCGAGGAGCTTCTCGGCTCGTTCACGTTCACCGGGGCCGCCCAGTGTGTCGAGGATGGTGCGGAAGTCCTGCACGGCCGAGTGGCACGCAAAAAGCTCCTTCCCTTCCATGAAGGCGTCGAGCTTGGGTAGCACCTGGTCCTGGCGCTCCTGAGCGGCCTGCTCGGTCAGCACGTACTCCCTGAAGGTGAAGTGGCAATTCCCGTGACTCAGAGACGACACGTACGTGATTAGCGTGGTGATGTCGAGGTTTACGCGTGCGCACTCTGCTACCTTGACGTCAGTGGGGAACGCCAGGCTCGCTACAACAGTGTCTCGGTCCACACGAGTGTCCATAAGGTGCGCTTCGCAGTCGTCTTCCTCTTCGACGTTGTCCTCGACGTCCTGCTCATCCTGTGCGAAATCTTCGTCCTCTTCCTCCTCGTCGTCTTCGTCGTCCTCGTCTGATCCGACCACCGTGTTCACAGCAATGATGTCACCTTTAACGGAAATTCCCATCTCTTTGAGCGTGTCGGCCATCGGACTGGAGACGCCATTATAGAAGGCGAAGATGATGTGTGGGTTGCTGTACTGAATGGGCTGCTGGCGACTGGCCTCCAGGTAATCTTCTGCCTGCCGGATCACGCTTTTGTCGCCGTACTGCCCTCGGCCCTGCCATATGTTGTGTAATGCCTCCGCTTTGCGCCCGATAGCCTTCACCCACGTGTGCCCTCCGTTTGCCACCACGTCCACCACCAACGTCTGCTTCCGTCCATCCAGACCCTCGTACGCGAACACGTGCAAAACGCTGATGACCTTCTCGAGGCTTTCGGCCGTCTCCACAACAGCTTTCAGGTGAGTTAGGTTGGTGCTCTGGAGGTGAGACTCTTTGATGGCGACTTGTCCGGCTTTCACTTTCTGCAGGAATTTGAGCTCGGCCCGGAGTTTGCTGCACAGCTTGGCGCGACCCTCCACTTCCTGGTTCTGGTGGCTGCACAGTAGATCCACTCGCATAAGCAGGTCCTCGGCTGTTTTGATGCATTCTTGGAGCATCGGGCTGGTGGCCATCGCTGCGACTTCACTCCTAGAACAAGAAGGGGAAACAAAACGAACAAAAATTAAAAGGTCATTATTAGCACTACCAGATCTCTGTCAGAATGACTATATACAGAACATAGACACTTTTTTTATTGGAAAAATTGCAGGTGCAGTGCAAATGAAAATACTGTAGAATTAAGGTGGAAAAAATTTGTCTTTATGAAAGAAAAAAAAAGTAAAATAAAAAAAGTTAAATCCACAGAAGTGGTATAATTAGGGGTCCAAGCACACAAGCACTTGGAACCCCCAATTGATGTCGATATTATTTTTTGTTCTCTGCTAAAACAGATCAGGATGCTGAATGTGAAGGGTGCTTGGACCCCACAGTTCACTGTGTGCCTATATTTGATTAATACAATTGGTTAAAAAAAAAAAAGTTTTACCTTCTATTTGTTTTTTTTTTTTAAGTGATGAAAACCAAAAGGTATCTTTCTTTTTCATGTATAATTTTGTATTTTTTTGCCTCCAAACACCGTCAGCAAAAACATTAACCGGGGTGAGCTCCATAGCCACAATAAGACTTGCCACTAATGTTACTGCTATTTATTTATTTTCTTTAAATAAACATTTTTCTTTACAAGCCCGACAAGACACTTGATTTAGACACAATTCGCCATCACTTCCGCTTTCTTCCTCTATGATGCCTCTTGCCTCAACTCTCTATTACACAAAAATAACGTTTCATCACAAGTTAGTACATAGGTATGCATTTATTTTACACAACTTTTAAAGAAAGTTAAAGCATTCAACGCATTTTACCATTACTTTAATATTGTTATAACTTATATTATGAGTAATAATGTTAGATAATAGAAATGTTGACCACGTTTAAAAAGTCTGTGTGATGTTAATCGATAAGTGGAAAATTTTATACTTGATAGTAAACACAACAATGTGTTCTGTTATAGGAAAATAATCAGCGATAGTTTTATTGTAATTATCTGTAATGTCTTTAAGATAGATTAATTTTATCTCCTTTTTTTTGTGAAACAGAAGCTATGCGATGCTCCACAACATTACATGCAACGGATAAAAAAAATTAGGGATTCGGTTGCCGAACATTCGGTGCATCCCTAAAAAATGTTAGTGTTGGAAAAATTGCTGTGGTACAAGAGAAATAAAAACACTTCATGGTGTGCTATAAATAATAACGGAACAATCAAGAAACATCACTGTTTATTTTCCCAGAACAGCACGAGATGCAGTGTTTTATTCCTTACTTATTATAACCTTCATTCGACCATTGTTGCCTTAGTTCCACTCCAGGACCATGTGTAAATAAATAAATAAATAGCAAAAACATTTGTGTTTACACAGAATTAGTGATTACAGAACAGGCCATTACTGAAAATCTCTGTAATAAGACGTCAGTTAGCCACGTGAGCAAACTCGCTAAATAAAACCTTTACTACCGCTAAATAAAACGTCACAGTGATAAAGACAGACATTAGATTATTAGAATTTGAAGAGAATGATAAATTAAAACGATTTAGTTAAATATGAAACACTTACAGCGAACAGATTCGGCACCTTTCTGTAGTTATTAGCGACAGTCGACTTCTTCTACGCTGGTTTAGCAGCCGTTTACGTCGGTGTGATTTCTTCTTCGTCTTCTTTGCTTTGTTACTGATATTGAGCGTTTACTGCCCCCTGTGTTTGAGAACGGACATTACAACACAACGGAACAACAACAAAAAAAGTTTTATTTACAATCGAATTTTATTTGAGCAAGTTTTCACATCCTTACTGTATAAAATAACTAGAACATTCGAATATATAATAGAACATTCGAGTTTATTTTGTACAGATGTACTTTCTTTCTTTTTTCAGAATGAAAGAACTGAATTTTAAAAATAAAGTGGTCAAAAGAGAACAGTGTGAACGTGAGTGTTATTGAGAGTGTTCTGAACCAGTTTATCCTCTCAGGTCAAGTCCAAATTTTCTTTTCTTTCCATAATTGCGAGGCCCTTCCGTTAACATAACTGGTTTAACTCATTAAAAAAAATATATGCTACCCACAAAGCTAAGTCTAACCTTAACCCCAGGGGTTAAGGGTGGTGGGAGGGGGGGGGGGCAGTTCCTTCAGTATATGAATAATATATTGCACTATATAATTTGCACACTAAAATATATTTACACACAATTATATTGTAATATTGATCTGTTCATACATCCGTCCATCCATTTTCTGCACCCCTAATCCTACAAAGAGTAACTTGGTGAGCCTGGAGCCTGGCCCAGTGGGCTCGGGGTACAAGGTAGTGGACACCCTGGACGGGGTGCCAACCCATCACAGGGCAAAATCGCACACACATTGCCACACTATGGACAATTTAGAAATGCCAAATCAGCCTACAACACATGTCTTTTTGACCGGAGTACCCAGAGGGAACCCCTGAAGCACAGGAAGAACATGCATGTCATAGTTGTAATTTCATATATTTCAATCTAATCTTTTTATTCATTATTTTTTTTATTCTCTTCTTTCTTTCTTTCTTTCTTTCTTTCTTTCTTTCTTTCTTTCTTTCTTTCTTTCTTTCTTTCTTTAATAATGTAAAAGCTTGACTGGGAATTGCACAGCGAACCTACAACTACCTACAGTGCAGTAACAAAAATGCAGTAATCTTTTACATATGTTAATAATGAAACAATACATTTATTTTATTATATTATAGTATTTCTGAATGTGGTATAAAGTTGAGCTTTCATTTCACCTGCTTTTGAGGATTTTTTTTGTTGCTGTTATTTTTCCTTTCATTCTTTGTGTCTTTCTTTCATTTCTCCATACGGTCTCCATTAAACACTTTATTGGTTTCTTGTCCTCTAGCTCTATGAAAGGGCAACATTTGTTCTGTTTTACATTTCTGAGATACACTTTCGAGTCCCGTCGGGGCCATGTGTGTGCGGAGTTTGCATGTTCTCCCCGTGCGTCGGGGGTTTCCTCCGGGTACTCCGGTTTCCTCCCCCAGTCCAAAGACATGCATGGTAGGTTGATGGGCGTGTCTAAAGTGTCCGTAGTGTATCAATGTGAGTGTGTATGTGATTGTGCCCTGCGATGGACTGGCACCCTGTCCAGGGTGTACCCCGCCTTGTGCCCAATGCCTCCTGGGATAGGTTCCCCGTGACCCTGAAAAGGAGTAAGCGGTTGAAGATGGATGGATGGATGGATGGACTTTAGATTTACAAGCTCTTTATACATCCTGGACCACAATCGCTTTGTAGTCTCCATCAGAAAACATACGAAAGGACTGTTGATAGCAAGGGCGTAACCATGTTATGGACATTGGGGGGGTCCAAGCGTTTGGATATTGGGGGGGTCCAAGCGCTAACCCCCCCCGCACTCCCCCCCCAAGCAGCCAAACTATTACAGTTACTGTTTAAATTCATGTGGTTTCTGAGTGATAGAAGCTGCCACAGTATGGGGATACTGCTAAAATACATCACCGAACTTGTGTTGAGTCTGGGCGAAACCAAGTGTACAATTGGGGGCATATTTTCCGTAACAGACGTGAATATATTAAAAAAGAATATAAATAAATAAATAGATAAATAAAATAAATAGAATAGATGAAGAAAAGACAGATCAGTTGGCAGGAAAATTTAATACGGAACATATAGAGAATATTTTCTCCTGTATATTGGGGGGGACAGATTGGTATTTCCTCAACATTGGGGGGGTCACGACCCCCTCAAAGAGTGCGTGGTTACGCCCATGGTTGATAGGCATGAGTAGACCTTCAGCAACAGAAACATCAAGTTTTTTTGGGGTTTTTTACTTTTAAAAAAAGCACACAAAAAATGGCATACAATACATATGTAAGAGTACATATGTAAGAGTACATATGTAAGAGGTAGTGGTGAATGATGGTCTTGTTGCCTCTGACCTGGAGATCAGTTGGTTTTCATTTTGAAAAATGAAAACCTGCAGTGATGCACTGAGTAAAACATGTCAACAGAGGGCCCAGTTGAGAACAGTCACACACACACGCACAAAGATCAAGAAGTAACTTGTGAAGTGACTGCCAGCACTTGCAAGATTATACATTTTTGTGCTCCGTAAATCCATACCCTCTAAGAATAATAATAGTGTACATGTCCTTGTCACTGGGGTCTTTTGAACTTTTAGTCTGTGTGTGTGTGTGTGTGTTTATTTATTTATTTAATTATTTTTAACCTAGAAAGGTGCATAAACTGAGTACACCTTTAAGCCATTACTCTGACAGCTCTACAACTGGTCCTTAAAGTGCAATGATGTACATTTTAAACGTTTACTACATGTAAAAACATGTCTAATGTTCACCTAAAAAGGTACCACCTAGGACTATTAAGGGTACCACAAGGAAAGGTACAGTTTAATTTTCCTTTGTGTGTGTGTGTGGGGGGGGGTGTATAAAGTGTACGACTGAGTACACGTCCCAGATTTACACCAGCGCCATTTGTGTGCATTATTAAACCTAAAATAACAAATATGGCGGATGAGAGAGTGAGAGAGAGAGCGAGAGAAAGAGAGGTGCATATTCAATTTAGGGCAAATGCGCGTTCCCTTTCGTGCACGCGGCGCGCCTCAGCTTGGACAAGGCGCGAGTGCGCGCTCCCGGATCACCAAGTATCTCCATCTACAGTTCTTTTCTTTCTCTCTTTCTTTCTGTTGTGTGTGTGTGTGTGTGTGTGTGTGTGTGTATTTATATTTTTTTTTCTTGCACGATCACGCGCGTGTTTGGTCGGTAAGGAGTTACGAAAATCCAACGTTCCAACATGGAGAACAATCGAAGACGTTAAGTGTTAAAGTGAAAAGTTGGAGAATAGAAGCGCGCGCGCGCGCGAGAGAGAGAGAGCAAAAGAAACGCCAAGTTTTGGAGGACCGTTATGTCCCGTTTGGAGATCTATTAACGCGCGAGCCGAAGAGAACTTTGGAGTTTATTTCTTCTCGGTATCCTTCGGTTCCCTCTTTTTGTCCATCCTTTGGTGTGCATGGGTCGTCGGTAGGATCGCGCGCTCCGCGGGATGGGAGCGAGCCAGGGTAAGCAGAGCGGGAGTGAAGGTGAGTGGCGGCGGCAGCGCGAGCGCCTCAGCGCCGGTCTTCTTCTTCTTCTTCTTCTTCTTCTTCTTCTTCTTCTTCTTCTTCTTCTTCTTTTTTTTTAACCCAAGCGCGCGCCGCGGCCATGCTCGGGTCAGCCTCCTGTTATTCCTGTTTATTCTCTCGCGCGCGTGCGTTCTGCATTGCGGGGTTTGTTTTTAACGCTACGTGTCCGCTCTGTTGCGCATGCATCATCACTCTCAGTGATCAGAAAATAAACTCCTGCTAACCCCGTATGTGCAAACTTTGCATGTGAGCCGAAGTGTGCACATCTGCATACCAACAGCACCAGAATCCGAAACTTATGCAACCTATGAGGTTCCACAAAAGGTGTGGATCTCACCACAAACAGGCTCGTGCTTATGAAATATGATCCCAGTGAGAGGATTTCAGAGTCAAAACAAAAAAGGGGTACTAGATTGTAGCCTACATTTGACGGTCACTTGAGTATCATGTGGTACCATCAAGAGTTTACTTGAAGAGGTGCATGAAGTACTCTTCAAAGCTAAGAACAATTAATGACCAAATAAACCCTTCAAAGCACTGGTTCTCAAAAAGGTGTCTGAGATTTTTTTCTTATATTTGAGTTCATTTAGTTATTAGATTGTGGTAAAGTGGAGAATGTTGACGCTTCACAGCTCCAGGGTTCTGACGAGACCTCAGGTTACTGTCTGATCGCATGTTCTCCGCATGTCCACTTGGAGAAAACCTCCGGGTTCTCCGGTTTCCTCCCACAAACATGCCGGTAAGTGGTTTGGCAAATCAAAATCCCCCCATAGGTGTGAAGGTCAGGTGTGTGTGGTACCCTGTGATGGACTGGCATCCCATCCAGGGTGTATTCCCACCTCACCTCACTCCTGATGTTCCCCGGATAGATTCAGTCAGACAGTCTAGACAGTCTTCTCATTTCAGCTCTTAGATAATAAGAGTAAGACACGTAAATGCCTTGATTAAGAGATAGTCTGATAAATCTGTTTGCCTACAATGCTATCCAGAAAAAAGATGCGTGCTTTGTTCTATACCATGCTCTAGAGGCTTACCAAATACGCTTTCTTCCTCAGAGAGCTCTAAACTCAGACTAACACCATCACAAAGCTCAGTCATATTTCAGCATTTAATTGCTGACATGTGCACATTTCCCCATTTCTAGCTCAATTAAAGGACAGATCCTATAGCTCTGGGTAAGCAGGCCGAGTGAATCACTTGTTTACATGCTTGACCCAAAACCCTGGCGCTGTTCTACCACAGGAACTCTGTGTCCAACTCCTCCGCTATCCAAAAAGTCAAACGAAAAGCCCGAAGAGTCAGGTCACTAAGGGGGTGAGGGGTACTTGGGGACATGGACAGACGGACATTTACAATTATTTCCATCTTTTGCTTTGGTCAACCCCTCCAGGAGTTCACAATTTTGCGATTGCAGGAATGAATGCAAGATCAAACAAACTCTGCAATATTCGGAGAAGCTCACAATTTTTCAAAACGACCACAAATTTTCTGCAGATTCTGGTCGAGATGAGTCATCTGGGCCTGAATCGGTCACTTCCTGCACGCTTACAGGATGCTACAGGAATATCTGACGTCAGATAGCCGCTGTAGCCGGGTTTCTGAAGATCTGAAATGTTGGGAAAAATCTGTAGAAAGTATTTTTTCCCTACAATTCTGAACAGAATGTTATTAAACTAAAGAGAGGATGTGGAATGCTGGAGCAGGAACGTAAAAATATCATCTCGGGTTTAAAACGAACAAAAATAACCTGGAACATACATAGAACTTTTAAAGACCCGTCCAGAGGAACAATCTAAGAACCCCTAATGAGTGCTGTAGATCACTGATTTACCTGGATCAGGTGTGTTAGAACCTGAAATCAAATATATACAGGCCTGGTGCTCTTCATCACTAGGTCACGCGTAAATCCGATCGGTCCTCATGTTTAGTTCGGGAAGCACAGCCAGAACCTGACTCATTAAATACTAAAGTACCGATGACTGGCATTTTGGCCGAGATGGCGTTTGGAACGTTTCATAATCATCAGCGCTCCTGCCAGAGACCTCTCGTCCACTGAATGAGATGTTGGCCGTGTCAGAGACTTGCGGTGTGCCCAAGCACGCCATAATTCTTGGGAAGGTTCAAGGGTTGGCTCACGCTTAAAACTGGCACTCCAATAAATTTCCACAGAGATGGTGCACGGCTCTGGGTTTTTCGAAGTCCGCATCTATCTTTCCACAATTTGCTGCGCTCGAGCAGATGTGCAGCTTTAAAGATTTAAACACGTTTGGATGCGAGGGATTACTTTTACATTTTTATTCATCTGGCAGTTTTGATCCCAAGCCATTTAGAACTGAAGAGACACAATCCAAGGGTTCAGTTCATTTCAGAACCTTAAAGGAGAAGTCCACCCTGAAACTATGTTTAAATTGAAATACGTCTTCTGTGTTTAGCGATTCTGGTGCTAATTTGTTAGCTGGTTTTGTGTTTTCATTATTCCAGGGAGAAGTTAGTGGTTGTGTGCGGTGCTGATGTCACAGGGAGACATAATTATTATCGCTAGTGCCATCACAATGGCGTGTAATTGGAGAAAAAATAAAACTAAGTGATAACCGTCACGTTTTTGCTATTAGCTCTTAAAAACCAAAAAGATTCTGTTCTTGTTGACGATTTTCCAGCGATGTTGATCATATTAATGAGAAATAACCTAGCATAGAAGCAGTGGAGACGTTGGTGCAGATGCTGGACTCCCAGAAAGTGCCAGAATGCAGTGCATTCATATGATGCAGTTGAGACTCACGCGTAACTAGCGTGATGTTTAGGATAAAAGCTGAAGCTTTGGATGATGATCCGTTCGAGCAGAGTGGACAGATGTGGTGTCAAGAGAGCTGGACTAAAAGGCTAAAGCGCCGCTGCATTGCTCTCTTTACATAGCGATGAAGCAGGTAGACCGACGTGAAAATACGAATGAAAGAACTTAAAAAAAGGTCAACTTGTTACAAAAGTAAATCTTAGAAGCCGTTTTAGATCACGGTGGATTTTTTTTCCCCCTTCCGAATCATTTGATTAATCACACTTTTATCCAAAGACAGAACGAGGTCACTGGCTCAGTCGCAGTCCTGCTATTTGAACCCACAACCGCCGGTCATTTGTTCAGAACATTAGCCGCATAGCGTGGATTTTTCTCCATCTGATCAGTCCTCTCGGTTGCAGCTTCCTTTTTAGAAATGGAAGCTGCATCCAAAGCGCTTTGGCATCTCCGTAATCCGCTAAGAGGAAAGCGAGCCTTCCAGCTGATTTCCCTGCTGACAGGTGGAGACTGAAGCAATTCACCTCTCTGACCATAAGGATGACTCGCTTCTCTTTACTTCTGCCAAACGTGCCACGCTAAAGAGAGAACAGAGTTTCCCGAGCCATGAATGGAACATTCTGGAGATAGAAAAAAAAATAGTGCATTGAAAGTTTTTTTTTTCCACCACACAAACCCCAGAAGTACTTACAGCTTAGCTCCGGTAGTGAAACGCGTCTCCAGATCGATCAAAAAAGCTTTGAAAATCAACCAAGCTTTGTGCACTGGTCAGTATTTCGCCCTCATTCCAATACGCAGTGTATAACAGTATATAACAGTAACAGTAGTTCCCATCTGTAATTCGTGCACTCATTCTTATACATTATTGTTTCTATAGTAACAACTCATTCACAGTATAATCAACACTCCACGTAATCTAATAATAAACGGATTAAAAAACATGCTGTTGTTTAAAAAAAAAGGTGATTATGGAGACGTTTTCTGTAAGGAGACAAGGAACAGAGGAGCTGCTGTTCTAGAAAATTCATCGACATCTTATGGCCAATCAAAATCGAGAATTCAACAACACTGCGGTGTAACATCTTCGGTAACAAATATGGTCCGAATTGGAATATGAAATAATAAACGCACACTTGGCGTAATAAGGCTCTATTTCTAATCATTTCATCTGTGATTCTGTGCATTCTTAACCTTTAGCGCTGTGCCCTAAATCTGAACCTAACGATGAGCTCTGCTACTAGATCATCCATGGGAATGAACTCAGACCTGTCCAGAATCCATCATCGCAATGTGTTTAGCCAATTAATCTCACTTACAGTGAAGCCCACATTCCTCCCAGACAATAGACAATAAACAATAGTGGCGATGCAAGCAGACGTTAGATTAAAGGGGCCATGTTGAAACTGTGCTCCACGCTAAACAAGACCTCCTCAACTTGATATCAGTGCAAAACTATTTACTGAAAACAAGCAGGTTTACACAGCGCAGTACGCTGGAACGACCTTGTATGGTCAAATAAAACTCTACTCGTGTTTGCACTTGTAGGAAATGCTGTAAACACTTCTCGATCTGTGCATTGCTCAAGAACGCTGTTTAAAATCATCAGTTATACTGAACACCATGTAACCTTAGGGGTCGTGCTTCACAGCCGCGAAAGTTTAAGCACCACGTCGACGGAGGACGATTAATGAGTTCCAGCTCACGTGGCAGTTCCAGATTCGGAGTCTAGTTTGAGTCAGACTTTGTATGTAGAAAGAAGAAAAAAAAAGAGATCTGGATTATCAAGATTTCTGAAAATGTACGTAGAAGGATTATTAGTAAAGTTTTGTAAATGTTATCGGGGGAAGTGATGGCATTCTGGGCTACTGTTTGTCCAAACCCCAACCTCTCTCTCTTTCTCTCTTTCTCTCTCGTTTGCTCACACACACACGTCTCTGTCTTTGTCTCATTTATTATGATGACTTAACACGTGTTGTGCCATTTTTCGAGCTTTCCTGCCCTCACGTGTTCCTCTGATTGCAGGGAAGGGCAGTTCCAGCATTTCCTCCGACCTGAGTTCAAGTACGGATCAGACGTCGACCAAAGCTCAGAAGAATGTGGCTACCAGTGAAGGTAGGGCATCTGGTCCTCATTAGCTGTCACTGGCCTTCCTTTCCTCCCCCCAACCCCCCTTACTCACCCACCTCTTCTTTTTTTTGTCTTATTGACTATTTTTGGAAAAAAAAAACCACAAAAATAAAACCCAAGGCCTTTTTCCGAGCTGCTTTGTGATTAGAACAAAGCGAAGGTTGGTCAGAGTGTTTTTTTAGGAACGCAGTGGGATGGCTTTACGTTTGTTGTTGTGATTCTGGAAATCTCCCAGTCAGAAAAACGGCTCGACTTTATTGAATCTGGTCGAAATTGTAGATTCAAATCCAATTTTGATGGATCAGTATTTTGGACAGAAGTCCAGGACGTAAGACAACTGGAGGCACTTTATAGCCACACTCAAGGCTTTGTCATTAAAGACTTCTATTTTTTCCTCTCTAAGACAATAACAGCAGGCTGGTGCATGTAGCCAGGATGCTGGGAGGCTTGAGAGAGCCTGTAGGGGGTGGAGAGAGTGTGTGTGTGAGTGTGTGTGTGTGTGAGGACCGTGGAAGGTTTGTTCTCCAGGGAGGCCCAGCTCAGAGCCAGGCTGCGGTGTGTTTATGTGTGTGTGGTTGCAGGGCCTGTCCTAGTCTCTCCGCAGTAATGGCAGAGTAGCGCTACGGCCTCGGAGACGCTGACCCGTCCCTGCGCATTCTTGCGTCAGCGTGAAGAAAGAGAAAACACTTTATCTTGCGTCCTGTGGCATTGTGCGATCCGGATACACCGGGGTGTAGCCTTGAAACAATCACCATGCGTCATTCATGAAAGGTCAAGGATTAACATACAAGATCCAGTGCAAAGTGAATCAGCTACAATGCAGCAGCAATCATATATTTAATGATTCACTGTGTGAAATTGTCCCCGTAGTCTAAAAACGTGGTATTAAGTGTTATAAAGGAAAATAAAGTAATATTAAAATGGTAGCTGGTTGTAGAAGGAAATATTAATTTTTCATTCAAATGGCTGTTTGTACATCCTTCAGTATATAACAAAAACCAAAGCATAAAGAAAAGATACGATTATCGGATCGCATTATAATTCCGTTAAGTAATGCTGAAAGGGGCGGGGCTTCACGATGGTAGTCGCGATACAAACCGACCTCTTTAGTAAGCACTTCCTGTACGATTCGTGGCCGCGGTTGACAGATAGTAGGTCACATGACATCTATATTTTATTGTTTTGCATTTGAAACTCCAATTCCTCCTCTTTACCTCGTGGTTTTATCTCCCATGCAAAACTCATCCAATCCCACTAGAAAGGACACTTTTTGATAACATTTTCATAAACGTCACCATTCAGCATTAATTCTAAAATGAAAGTGCGTTGTTGCGGGGAAAAATATTACACTGAGATAAAAACAACAACAATAACAACAACAACAACAACAACAACAACAACAATGTGCATTTAGTGTTTGGAAAAAGTCATCAGTCATACATCATGACAATGTCAACTGTTACGCTGAAACTACCCTAATCGGTGACTCAATACATTATACAATGTAAGTAATTATTAGCTCAGCTAATAATCCTAGTTATGCTAAGCTTTCAATGTCCCGGTGCGCACGCACACACACACACACACAAAACCCCACGCCATCAGTTACACGTTTACATATTCCAATTCCATGCACTTGGTGGGATTCACAACCTGCCAGAGGGGCAAATACTTAAACTCTGCTGTCTCATGAAACACTAATAAAGAGTCTGTTTCTCCTCATGAGACTTTACCGAAATGCAGCTTGACAGCTTGCTGCTCATACATTTGTGTAGAAAAGCAGAAATAGAGGAATAAATTTGAGGGAATGAATGCTCGGCGAAATCCAGCTCACTGAGAAACCTGATCAGTAAAATGATTATCTGATTTGTAAAATGTTGCACATTTTGTTTCGAAATAAAACGACAAAAGTTATGTAGTTATTCCCAGTCAAGTTGTGCAGTTATTCCCGTCTATTTAACAACCTCTGGATGATATTTTCATTCCTTATGTTATAGCCGCTGTAAACGGTTTATCAATCACTCTTTTTTCATTCTCCTGAATCTGAAGTCAACACCACAAAAAAAAAAAAAAATCAAATAAATATCGATTATTAAACCCTCCGTACCGAAGACTGTTTGTTTACCACCTTCAACATCAAAACATACCTTCTGGCCAATCAGATTTCAGCTCATTGCAGTATAAAGACCGGACTCATGCACTCGCTTTCAGGCTAACATTGGGTCAGATTAGGGGTAATGCACGTATAAACGGACGTCATCTATAGACCGGCCGCTTTAGGATATGTATAAACAGTTTAATTTAGAATCAGTAATCAGAGTGAATTCGTTCGGATCGGTGAAAATTGCTGCATGTAGGGTAAACCACAAGTGGTCTCTGATTGGCTGGTCATGTCAGACACCAGTGAACTTTTCCAATAGACAACAGATGCACTCTCATGCTTGTTGTCCATCAACTTTTTGCTGTTATTGAAATAATGCTGAGGGGTAATTTTTTTGTAAGCAGATATCAAAATGAACTCTCTCACAGCCAGCGTAGCGAGAGTTGCGTATTTTACACTAAATTGGACCCAAATTTAAACAGAAAAGTTCCTAGTGGAAAAACAAAATCTACGTGTGGCCTCATTTTGGGTTAGTTGGCTGGCCAGATCTTGTTTTAAATAAAATAATCAGAAATAAATCGAATTAATTTACACAAAAACAAGGTGGCAAACAAAAAGGAAAGTGTAAGTGTTCATACAATGTGCAAAGCTATTTTTGTTGTACGACGTATTGCGAAAAATGTGTCTTGGTGTTTTTGTGCGTTTTTTTTAGATGTAGTTGATCTGGAACTTTTGCTAAAACCTGGCAACCCTCGCTTAGAGAAATCCCTGCAGGAGACGTGAATTTACACCCGTCAGCCCGTCGTGTTCGGCTACCGCTGCACGGTCGTGCTGGTCAGTACCAATCTGTTTCTGCTCCACTCCACTCCTGACTTCAATCAAGTACAGTTCCCATCCAATCCCTCAGTCTCTGCAGAGCAAAAATGTTGCTTTTTAAGCACCAACACTGCTACCCAAACAGCTTCGGTGCCAATGACTGTAAAATGAGAAACACTTGTTGGTGTGCTCACTCGCCTGAAAGCCGCTTCTTCCATTTCAGACAGATGAAACCAGATATTTTGACGAGTTGTAAATAAAAGGATGCAGCTTAATGCAATAAGGATAAACAATAAAATGGAAAATGTGGAGCTTGCGTGTTCGCAGACAGACCGAGGAAACCGTCTGTTTATTAATATGGAGAGCCGGGCCGGTTTCAAGCGCGTCTGCTGCTGCTGCTGGAAAAATCGGAGAAGTTGTTCACTTTGGAGATGACTCATCTGGCCTTACTCAGTATTAAAAAGCATGCTGAGCAAAACTTGCTACTGTGGGACGACGTCCCGTTATACGACACGTAAAGAACAAAAACCTTGTGACGCTCTGCTATAGGAACATAACCATCAACAGGGTATTGTTTCGAAGTTTTGAAGACTTACTCTTACCACAACCTTTCTTAAACCACAGCAATTTGCCAACACAGCCGATTTTCTTTTTCTTTTTAATTGTAGAATGACAAATCGTAGTTCTTATATGTTTATAGTTGCGTTTAATGTTGTGGAATGTCCGTGAAGAACTTAGTTCCTGTTTTCACTTATGCTATAGCAGCTATAATCAGTCGTTCTCTCACCTCACCAGTCTCTCTCTTGACGATAATAAGACAAAAACAAACAAACATACAAACAAACAAACATTCATTATGTTACAGAGCGCTAGGTTGCGGGAAACTTGTTACAAACTGCTGACACTGGAGACTCCTTCCTTAAATGTTAAATAAACATCTCCTTACAGAAAGATTCACCATATGCATTAACAATGATATATTTTCTTGGTTAAATAACAACAATTTTAAATATTTTAAATAAATTGCCATACGATGTACCTGTGCAAGTTGTTACTATTGAAATGATAACATATTCGAACAAACGCTTTGATTATTATAAACCTGTGATTTGTAGCTGCACTACTGTCCAGAGCCTCGGTTATAGAAAATAAAATCAACACCTTCTGACCGATCGGATATGACAAGTCAGCGGTGCTGAGGTTTCATAAGGTTTAACAGACCAGAACAAGAGTCTGAACAAGGGCTTGTTCTGCTTATACACCATGTACTATGTGTTATAATTTATATTATAACATAGGGCGGCTATAATATAGGGTGGCTGTGGCTCAGTCGGTAGAGCGGGTTGTCCACTAATCGTAGGGTTGGTGGTTCGAATCCCGGCCCGGGTGATCCCATGCCGAAGTGTCCTTGGGCAAGACACTGAACCCTAAGT
>JAFFST010054656.1:61489-74980 GCA_022414735.1 Noturus placidus | reverse complement strand
CTGATTCCTCATTGTTCTCATGATCATTGCAACTCCACGAGGTGAGATCTTGCATGGAGCCCCAGGCCGAGGGAGATTGACAGTTCTTTTGTGATTCTTCTATTTGCGAATAATCGCACCAACTGTTGTCACCTTCTCACCCAGCTGCTTGGCAATGGTCTTGTAGCCATTCCAGACTTGTGTAGGTCTACAATGTTGTCCCTGACATCCTTGGAGAGCTCTTTGGTCTTGGCCATGGTGGAGAGTTTGGAATCTGATTGATTGATTGCTTCTGTGGACAGGAGTCTTTTATACAGGTAACAAACTGAGATTAGGAGCACTCCCTTTAAGAGTGTGCTCCTAATCTCAGCTCGTTAACTATATAAAAGACACCTGGGAGCCAGAAATCTTTCTTATTGAGAGGAGGTCAAATACTTATTTCCCTCACTAAAATGCAAATTAATTTATAAAAAATTTTACATGCATTTTTCTGGATTTTCTTGTTGTTATTCTGTCTCTCACTGTTCTAATAAACCTACCATTAAAATTATGGACTGATCATTTCTTTGTCAGTGGGCAAATCAGCAGGGGATCAAATACTTTTCCCCCCACTGTACTAATGTAGCTTACACAATATTATGTATAATTTTTATTAGCTTGCTAGCAAACTTGGCTACTGGTGTTAAACACTCAATAGAATTATTCAGGTAACATTACACATCTTGCTAGCAAACTTGGTACTAATTTAGACTACATATTATAATAGATAATGATAGCTATTGTTAGCTTGCTAGCAAATGTAGGTACTAGTGTTAATCACAAAATAATACAATTCAGTTAACTTTAACCAGCTTGCTTACAACGTTCTCTACAAGTTCTAATTACACAGTAAATAGTTTACCCATGTTTAACCAGCTTGGAAGCATCTACTGTTGTAGGAGTTATGTTAAAGAAGTTGTTAATGTTGATAAACTATTATATTATGTGGTTAAAACCAGTGTTTTATGATAGGCTGTACATTAAGATGATAAAGTACAAAGAAAGGACAGCTAGTGGGGACATCAAGTTTGCAGTTAGAGCTGAGCTTCTTTTGTTCCAGTGCAATTTTTTGTGAGAGCTCATCTTGTGCTGGTGGCGGCTGTGGCTCAGTCGGTAGAGCGGGTTGTCCACTAACCGTGGGGTTGGCGGTTCGAATCCCGGCCCGGGTGATCCCATGCCGAAGTGTCCTTGGGCAAGACACTGAACCCTAAGTTGCCCCCAATGGCAAGCTAGCACCTTGCATGGCAGCTCTGCTACCATTGGTGTGTGAATGTGCTCTCATTAGTAAGTCACTTGTAAATGTAAAAATGATATTTCTGTAAAGCTGCTTTGAGACAATGTACCATTGTAAAAAGCGCTATACAAATTGATAAATTAAATTAAATTAAATATAGTGTTAGATAGCTTGCTATCAAATGTAGGTACTGGTGTTGAAATTATTTAGCTTGTTAATGATTTTGGTTACTGTTTTAATTACACAATAAGTTTAGCAAAGTTTAGCTAGCTTGCTTGATTTAAGTTTAGTTTACGGGTACCGCTTGAGAAGTTTTAACTAAAATTTAATTATAATTAATAAGCTAATTGCTACGACCTCTATTTCACCTGCATTCAGTTGGCTAAAAACGTGGAGACTCTGGGCTCTACACATCTCACTTGCGTCCTTCAAAAGAGATTTTCTGCTAGATTTCCTTCAAGAGTCCGAATTAAAGATAAGCACCGACGTGCGTATTTCAGAGCAATTATCCCAGAAACTCTCCAGAGATGAAACTACTTAAAATGTGCTGTGCATTTTCGTGTATTTCTGTAGTAAAGATGATGAATCTACATAACATCAATGTCGTTAGCAGGAGATGGTTCGGTAATTGAAGGCTTTATTGGCATAGCTGCTGGAGGAGCACTGTATGAAACAGGCTAAATGGCTAAATGGCATTCCACGCATTCCCTCCTGCCATGTGAAGGAGTCATCAGTACGACCTCGGTTTCATCACTTATCTTAATGACAAAGGAGCTGGAATGGCTCACTCTGATATTCATCAATTCATGCTAGGCTTGTACTGAATATCAGCTAGACCATATATAGTGATATAAAGGTTGAATATATACTACGAGATATATTTTAACTGTATTTCAAGATAACCTTAAATCAAAACGTACTTTTATGAACCTTGTAAGCGCATTGCCTTGATTAGATCACGCATGATTCATCTAATCACATACAAGGCAAAGTTCACTAAACTGTGATGGTAATCTTCCACTAAGGTGCTGTAATCTTCCATTAAATGGCCTAGAGTTTAAAAAGATATAAATATTTATAATCATAATCATATCGTTGAAGAGAAAATGCTGAGTCAGTTTTAGGTCCAGCTGCAACAATGTCAGTTAGCAAGCAGCAAGACTAGCAGGATTGCTGCCGCTTCAACCATCTTAAATTGAAGGTTCTGAAGATGTGAGCAGTTTTACTCAACTGACTCTAAAGGGTCTAAAGTCCATGTTTTGTAGTGACAACTCAAAACATAGACATAGGAGAAACATGGATACAAATGCACAAAGGCTTTAAAACTGGAGAGAACAATAAGAAGGTGACCAGGAAGGTGAGAAACAAGAAACAAGGACACACAATGAACAAGAACACACAATGAATAATAGCATGTAATGACCAAGAACATGCGATGACCAAGGACACGCAATGACCAAAGAAACCAAGGACATGCAATGAACAAGAACATGCAATGAACAAGAACATGCAATGACCAAAAACACACAATGACCAAGAACATGCAATGAACAATAGCATGCGATGATCAAGAATATGCGATGACCGAGGACATGGAATGACCAAGAACATGCAATGAACAATAGCATGCAATGAACAAGAACATGCAATGACCAAAAATACACAATGACCAAGAACATGCAATGAACAATAGCATGCGATGATCAAGAATATGCGATGACCAAGAATATACGATGACCAAGGACATGGAATGACCAAGAACATGCAATGAACAATAGCATGCAATGACCAAGAACATGCGATGACCAAGAACATGCAATGACCAAGAACATGTGATGACCAAGAACACGAAATTACCAAGAACTCAAAATTACCAAGAACACGCAATGACCAAGAACACACAATGAACAATAGTATGCAATGAACAATACCATGCAATGACCAAGAACACGCAATGAACAATACCATGCAATGACCAAGAACATGCAATGAACAATAGCATGCGATGATCAAGAATATGCGATGACCAAGGACATGCAATGAACAAGAACATGCAATGAACAATAGCTTGCGATGACCAAGAACATGCGATGACCAATAGCATGTGATGACCAAGAACATGCAATGAACAAGAACATGCAATGTCCAAGAACATGCAATGACCAAGGAAATGCTATGAAGCCTGAAGTTTCTTGTTTCATAAATATTGAATGTTTACTTTATGGTAAATTCTTATTTCGTTATATGAGCTAAAGAAAGTAAAGAATCACTAAAATCATTAGTACTACTAATCATAGCAGTAAATACACACTAATAGGCAAAGCTTAAAGATATACTGTAGAACTAGTTCATACTTAAGAAATTTAACTAGATCCTTTAATCCCAAAGAATGTATGGGAGAGTGTATTAAATAGGATAACAATCGACTGTGTGGTAAATCCTATAACACCCCAAAATCCTTCTTTCTTATATGAGATGGGAAATCCCCAACATAAAGGCTTAACTGTCTTTACTGATTTTATGAAGCTGAACCATGAGCTCGCGATGGACGCCTGATGGACGCCTTGTATTATTTCAAATCTACAATTATGGACAGTTAATGTTTATACCACAGCGCCATTGAATTCTCAAATCTGTTTGGACAGAAGGTGTGACAGTTTATAGCTGCTAGAACATAAGTTTAAAGAGATGTTGCACATCATTAAATGTAAATAGAAATGGACAAAGTGTATGGCATCATTCTTAAATAAATAAAAAAAAAATTGTAAATGTACACAAATTGCTGTGGGATAAAAGAACGAAACACTTAAACTTTTCCAAAATGATCAAGGTTGGGATTGTAACAGTAACTCATGGAATCATGGTATATGATATTATCACAGTATTGTTTTAAAAGAAATACTGCTAGTTTAACGATATTGTACACAGTCCACGATATGAACACTGCGTGTGTTGAATTTCATGATATATATTGTACAACCAACGATTGGCAAATGCCTGCTGCAGTCCATTTTACAATTGCAAGATACATGAAGCAATTTGATTCATTAATGGATGTTTGCAAGAGGTAGTAACACAAGATGTAGAAGGAAAAAAATAACATGACATCTATAAGAACATCTTGTAATGATAGTTTTGGGAGACTGTAGTAATAAATAATACCAAGGCAGTAGGGATAACTCAGCTTTATTTTCCCCCACTGTGCTGCTATTCTGTTGCATGCCAGAGAGCGAAGAGGTCGCTCCAGTGAGCCGAGCCAAAATGACATCACACAGGATTTTGCATGAGCTATGTAGAGCTAGGAATGTGAAACTTCATTTGTTCACGATGGATTAAGTGTGCCGCTACAGCTTATCGTTCGTTTACGCCTCAAAAAGAATCAGGTGATGAGACGTTTTTAAGAAAATTGTTTACTTTCTCCACCCTGCACTCGGATGGAGACTGCATGGAACGGTTAACGCTCGGGCCGAATGGGATCCAGAGACGTGTGGCGAGTCTGATTTCTTCATCATACCTGTCTGGAATACTAATTTCCAACCCATAATGCAACTGCAGACAGACTCAGAGGAGGGCCAGAAGCTTAATGAGAAGTCTTTAGACTGGACTGCACTTTTATTCTCTTCTTTCTTTCCTGTTTAAAATCACAAGTGGTTGTTAGACGTATAGTTTGGTTTTGAAAAAAGTTCAGGTTGTTCTTGTAGGAATCCAGTTGTGACCTCATAAGTTAGCTGAGGTAGTGGTTATTTTAAGGTTGCTTTCTGAGACCAGGGTCCAAACTCTAGCAGTGTGAGGAAGTGATTTGACTCGGAATCGACTCAACTACGAGAAATGAATATTGCAGCAGGTCTGGGCTCAGGTCATTTTTGTGATTTCTACAAGAACCTGGTAAAGGTCTGCTAATCTTTTCCCGCTACTGTATTTAAATTTTTTTTACGAGGTTTACAAGGACGTTTTCAGCCCTACACACCAACATTGCTTGCTCTTTGATTCGTTTAATCTTTAGAGAAACGGTGTGAAAGTACCTTTAATCATCTCAGTTCCCGGCTTTGTTCATTAAAGTCATTAAACCTTGATACTTCTTTTAGACCAGGCATCCCTGATTGTTTTTTTTTTTTTTAATTATAATTATTATTATTTGTCAGCGAATCCCTTTAGCCTAAATTATTTTCCTTAATTAGCCCTTGACTTTACTTAGACTTTACGTAGGCTAACATTAAGTGAAACTTTTACAGTGAATCGCAAAATTAAATGTTTTTTTACAAATTTTGTACTTTTATTAGTACAATTTTTTTTTAACTTTAACATGACCTTGACACTTCTGTCACACTCTTATGAAACCTGCTACAATGGCACCATGAACCCCTGATTTGGAATCCCTCCTTTAGACATTAGAACCCACCCCCTTGTAAATAAATAAATAAATAAATCCAGATTCTACTGAATTTGCAAATTATAAATTAGCCACACCACCAACCATACACACTGGTGTTACGTTACCTACATTTGTGACACATGGAACACGGTAGGCTTAATGATGCAGTAACACCTACCTGTTACATATTCAACACAAACTCACATTTTACACCATGTCATTCAGCTTCTCCTGATAAAAAAAAAACCCCACAAGTTTCAGATGACTTCAAGTACTATCCAGATGCTCAAATGAGACATGCTGCTCATTTCCTGTAAATCGAAGCTCTCGGTAGGAAACTAGTGTTAACAGGTCAGAACTCTCTGTGTATTGAAGGTCATTAGGGGCCCAGCAGTAGCCTTGAGGATATTTGGATCACTGACAAGAGGATTAGTTGAATCTCAATTAGCAGTCCTTCTTTATTCTTCTCAGCATTTATTCAACGAGGTCGTCCTTTTGTGAGCACCCCCAACACGGCACGTTTTTGCCCTAAGAGGGGTTCCAGCAATACAATGTCTTCCCAACTATATATTCTCTATAATGCTATGTTTTGATTCTCCAGCCTTGTTTTGTTTTGAACTTGTTATTGTTTCCAAGACGCCAGGGTGGATTAGCATGCTGAAAATAAAGGCGACTGCACGCTCCCTTGGGGTCAAAAAACCTCCCAGTAATTGCATTTCAGGAGTTCCTTTAGAAGCTGCGGCCTGGTCGTGCTTACAGAAAGAGTGGTATTGTGTAGCGTGTGAGGCTGAAGCGACGGCCACCACATCCACTCTCCTCCAGCATCAGCAGTGGTGGCTTCGAAAGCGTGACTGGATTACTCTTCATCTGCCAGCTGCAGTCAGTATTCACAGCATGTCGTCCCACACACTGATTACAATACACACCTTGTAGAATTATAGCGCCTTACACTCGAAACTACTGTATATGTTACATACGTAGGTTCATTCCTGTCCAGATTTCAATGGACAGTTTTGGCTGTCCTTTTTTTTTTGACGATCAGTAAGGCTTTATGCGTGTATAAAAGCCAAAACTGTCTTTAAGATTTCTCGTTGTGTTTTGGCTTTTACATTTAGACTTGAGGGTCTTGTTTCTTATCTCTGGGCCTGTTGAAAATGTATTAAACAGTCTACCAGAGTGGGCTTGCCTAGCATGACTGCTGTTTTTATGGCGATGTGGTTTCCATATGGGGACGCTCGGGGGCACTGAACTGGAAACCCAGCCACCAACATGCCAGCGTGCCACATGATGGGAAACACTGCTTGTCGGGACAAAACAAGCTATCTCTCTAAATCCGAATGCTGGGGGACAAAAAAATTGCCGCAGGGAACGATATTGTGGCTATGTGCATGGAAAGAACCAGCTGCAAGTAAAGTATCAGGGAAAGGTCCGATTCTCCTATCGAGAGCTGTTTTTAATTCATTAGTCATCAACTATTCAAGACTACTCAAGATTTTTCAAATAGTTTTATATGCACACTACTTGCTTAATTTATTTAAAGTTGTTGTGGCATCATACAGAGAGAGAGAGAGAGAGAGAGAGAGAGAGAGAGAGAGATAATTTTATAGAATATAGAATTTTTTTTCATTAAATCTTACTGTCACTTGAGACTCCTTCCATAAGTGTCCTTACAGAAAACGTCACCATATTGACAATTTGTGTTTTCCTATGGTAAATAACAATTGTGTTTATTGTTAGTCTCAGACTCGGTGCAGATTTAAGAAAAATAGTTCTTGGTCCTTCCCTTTTTGACCTTTTTGACTTGAGATGGCATGTATGACAGAGCTTAAGTATCGAAAGTTTTCATTCCCACCATACACTGGAAAGTAGTGTGTACTGTGGGAGTTTTAAAAAAAAGAACAAGAAGAAGGGAAAAAAAGCAGGTAAAGCCAGGGTCAGTGTGTACAGCTTGGGAGACTTGAATGGAGTGGACTTGCCAGACAGGCTCAGGAAATCTAGCGCCTGTCTTTGGAGATTAATGTTGGTGTGTATGGCTTCCGTAAAAGCTCATGGTGAACTGCTGGTATTTCCTGAAGTCTAAGCCATTAGTACACGACAAAGAGCCAACATTGGCTTGAATTATTTCAACAACTTGTCTCTTGTACATAACGAATTTCAGAGGGTTGAAACGCATGACCCCACGCTTTTACTCCATCACGATTGTATTTAAGCCTCGTGTTTTGGGGAGTAACTGGGTGTTGAGGAGTCTGACAGCCTAAAGGAAGAAGATGTTACACAAATGCACCAGATGCTCTAGGACCTTCTGCCAGATGGCAGAAGAGTAGAATTTCTGTCAGAGGTGTGGAAAAGATCATCCTCAATGCTGTTAGCTGTCCTACAAACACCTCCTTACGGTTGCAGTGTCTGTGCTGAATGTCATTGATGAAGTGGAAAGAGGCCAGGATGATGTTCTCAGTCGTTGTCATTATCCACGATTATGTCACGATTTTGCGGTCTGACTTGTTCTTTAAAGTAAAGTAAATGTAGAAACAACTGTCAACAGAAGGTCCAAACAACCCTTAATGAACCTTTTGTAGATGTAAGGGAAACATGTTTTAGTAAATGGCCAGTCACGCTGGATAATTTTCTCCATAAATTCCCACCCATCTGTCCCCTCTGACATGACAGCTACCAATCAAGAAGGGAGAAGGCTATCACATGCTTCCTGTGAAGCCAGACGACTGGGGGGCATTGATGACATTTGGGAGCAGCATAACATACTCACAGGAAAGCATGTATGATCTCACAGACACCCACGATTGGCTAGCGTTGCTGTGATTCATAGGGGGGCGAGAGTATGCCACACCTCCCTCCCCAAGAGCACAGGCTCTTGGTGAGTTTCTTGGGTTCCCGACCATGAATGGCTGTGGCATCATCATGATTCAAACTAGTTATCTATGGATAAGAGGATAAATACTTTTCTTTTGTGCCTCAGATTATATTTGATTGGGACCATATTAAGTTCAGATAGTATTTGATTCTGGCCAAATTTTGGGCAGGTGGCTTTTTTTCTGGTGTCTTCTCTGTAGGTTGAGAACTGTTATCCAGTACCTGCGCAGTGGTGGCTTTAGGGTTAAGGCTCTGGGATACTGATCGGAAGGTCAGGGGTGCAGGCTCCAGCACTGCCAAGCTGCCACTGTTGAGCCATTGAGCAAGGGTTAAGACCTTCTCTGCTCCAGAGGCACTTGTATCATGTTCTGTGCTCTGACCCCAACTTCCTGACATGCTGGGGTATGCGAACAAAAGAATTTCACTGTGCATATGTATATGTGACCAATAAAGACTCATTATCATTACCTTTGCAAGAACTCTAGAGTTCTTTTAATGTCTGCCATGAAGTACCTGGTCATTGGAAATAGGGGAAGGGGGTTTTCCTTCCAGGCTTCTTGTTCTGTGCTTTGAAACCCAATGTAGAAGTCATTCATCAAAGTGGGAAGCATTACTGTCTCAGTCACATGTTGTATTGTAGTCAGTGATGACCTGGTACCCTGCCACATATGGTGTTTATCTTTAGAATCTGAAGTGATTGCGCCCGAGTGGCTTTGCGTTACCTTTTCACTCATAGTGTTTTGAGCAGTGCATGCACCTTGGTACATCCAAGTCTTTCCAAGTCCATCCAAGTCTTTCAAGCAAGTAGCTGTCCCCATGATCATAATAGACTGTATCAGTCTTACTCCGTATTAACCTCTTCCCCTTCCTTTATCTCTCTCCTCAGACTCGGATGTGAGCATGCGCACTCTGAGTACGCCCAGTCCTGCTCTCATCCTTCCTCGCTCTTCACCTGCCCTCTTCAATGGCTCCTCGTTGTCCTTCGCTCCTGAGACTGTTGGTCTCACTTACCCTCAGCGTGGAATGTGCCAGTCCAAAGACCAACATCAGGGGGCACCCATCGACATGCTGCCTGACCATGCCTTTCTGCAGATCTTTGCCCATCTGCCCACCAACCAGCTGTGTCGTTGCGCACGGGTATGCCGCCGATGGTATAACCTGGCATGGGACCCACGGCTCTGGAGGACAGTGCGTCTGACGGGTGATGTGGCACATGTGGACCGGGCGTTGCGGGTGCTTACGCGCCGTCTATGTCAGGATACACCCAACGTATGTTTAACCGTGGAGATGGTGGTGTTGAATGGCTGTCGCAGACTTACCGACCGCGGCCTTTACACGGTGGCGCAGTGCTGCCCAGAGCTGCGGCGCCTCGATCTGGCTGGCTGCTACAATGTGTCCAATGAGGCTGTGTTTGAGGTCGTCTCACGATGCCCTAACCTGGAGCACCTGGATGTCTCAGGTAAATACGATATAAAGTTTGTTGTTTTGATTTTTTGTCTTAGTGTCATATACAATATTTAATTGTTTTGTTGTCCTTTTATTACTTTTGAAATAAGCTTCATTGGTCTTTGAAATGAAAATAAACTGCTAGGTTCTTAGTCTTCGCTAATGTTTACCACTGTGTCTGCATTTGTAGGAGTTATTGTATCCATCAAACACACATCACACACGCTCATGGGACTCATTTAATGTGTCTATAGTCCTTGATGTCTTTCTGTGGCAAGAAATTACATGTTCTAAGAGTTTGGGGATTTACAGATGTCTTTGAGTGAAAATTTAAAGGCAAGTTACTTACACAAGGAAAAAGCAGGGTATGTGGATAATCAGCTTCCTGCAGAGACAGAACAAAACAACCAAAACATGTCTGCTGTGGCTGCCAGAAATGATAGAAGACTATGTTTGCAAGTATAATCCTCACATAAATTCTTGTAATTAAAGAGAATAACATTTATTAACCAGGTTTTTTTTTTCTCTCCAAGTTCCTTGAAGCTGATAAACCTGGAATGCAAAATCTGTAATATTTTACATACTTACTGACCTGCACAACACTGTGAATGTATTTACTTGAATGTCTGTGTGAGTCATAACTCGACCCAAATACAGAGGCCCAAACACAGTCGGGCCTGCAGTTTCACCACAAGATACTTCACACAGGTTTGTCTTTTGACAAAAAATTACCTTAAAATTTTGTCAAATTTTAACTGAATCAAATACTACCTGGCCCAAATACGGCTTGAATCAAATACTTCCTGGCCAAATATGGGTTGAATTAAACATCACCTGGCCGGAATATGGTCGGAATATATAATCTGATTAAAATTTGGACTGAACTAAATATTATCTGGTCCAAATCAAATACTACTTGTCCCAAAAATAACCAGATTAAAATATCATATGGCCCATATACAGCACAGATCAAAAGCTATCTGGCTCAAATATGGCCCAAATCAAATACTATCGGCTCGAAACACTTATCAGATTCCTAACTAAACACTTCTCAAAATTCATCTTGACTCAAACACATGCTGAGCCAAGCACTCAGAACCCAAACAGAATCTGACTCAAGTTTAAAACGGATCACTGACTACGTTTACATGGACAGCAGTAATATAATTATTATTGACTTTACTCTGATTACAATACTAATGTGATTAAGGTGTTTACATGAGTCGCTTTTAGAATACTCCTGTCATGAACCCGTTTACATGTTATAGATCAGAATATCAGCATGTCATTACGTCACCGTGCCTTGCCGTCCGACGTCCCTCCAGAATTTCACGTATCAACATACAGTTCGTCTTCGTTATGGTACCATATACAGTTTTGGGTGTTTTATTAATTTTTTTTTATGAACGCTTTAAGTGCAGTTAATTATTTGTCATGCTGTATGTCCTAATAGACGACTGCTTGAAGCCGTGGGCTGCGTCTCAAACCGCGTACTTATTGTCTATGTAGTAGTTGAGATACATGTATTTTTCCCCACTACAGGCCTATAGTATGCGGTTTGGGACGCAGTCGAACTCTCTTGTTTGCTGTAAATGTTGAGAACTGCCGTGTGTGATCATGTCCTGTCGCAACATGCAGTGAAAACTCTTATACGACGTTCTTAATGTGATTAAGGTGTTTACATGTCCATAATACACGTCCATAATGCGACTAAAACAGGAGTACTGCACCTGTCTTAATTCAGTTAGAGCTTAATTTGAGTATAACATAAGTAAAAATTGCTGTGTACATGGTAGTTTCTTAATCAAAGTATGGTCTTAATCGGGTTAAGAGTGGATTATTGTTGTCCATGAAAACGCAGCTAGTGTTTCAGCTCCATTTACTCCTCATCATGTACGATGGTTGCAGCGGTCTTTCTCACTGATTCTGAAATATAATATAATCATGACTTCCTCTTGGACCTGGGAAATATATTAATAGCTCTTTCTGTCCAGCATGGCGTATTCTCCCAGAGGAAAATAAACCTCTGACCTCGAGGTGCTTTGGGATCGTCTGCTCTGCTCATTAAGTGAAATAACGTTTCTCACATGAATGATTTAATGAGAAATGAAATCTAGACTGTGTTGCTTCCGCTTGTTTTCTGCAGTATGCAGCAGAACAACTGTCATCTTTATCTCTTCTTATTTATTATGTTTTGTTGATCTTGAAACAATATCTGATGACTCGAAAGATGGAATTTTATAATCCCTGTCCAGTCAGAAATTCAGAAAATCTTCCTCCATGGTTAAACCCTTTCCTGGTGTTTGTTTTATTTCAGACTTCCTGCGCTTCCTGTCTGAGTGTGAGGAACAAGCGGCATCATTTCCACAATTTAACGCTCTCTCAGAGAATTAATAAAGCATGGCGCCCCCTGTTGAATAATACCATGTCTGCATTCTGAGACCCCCCCCACCCGTCTCCATCCTTACCTACATAAAAATAAAATTAAAAAACTCCTTTCAGCCGGAACCTGTTTATGCAGACAGATTTCTTATGGTATTTTAAACTGAAACGATGCAGAGGTGGCTGCAGTCTCCGAACGCATGTATTACATTATGGCTTTCCAACAATAGCCTGCAGTGATTTGTGTAAGGAGCGATTCAAACAGAAACATCTGGAATATTCTGACCTGATTATGAAAGCTAATTCAACCATGAACGAACCCAGATTGCAAAAGGGATCTATCGTCGTATCCTTCCTAACAAACCTTGTCTGACACAAAATGTCTGTAAGCAGGGTGAAGTATTGCTTTCAGCTGCTCCAATAAGCCGTTACGACGACTATCAATTCATTATAATGAGGTAGCAATAACAGAATGCTCTCGATGTATAATGGTTATTTGCGTCATTAGCATGTTTTCACCGAAGTGCTCCGTTTAATGCTTTGGCTCTTTCCAGGTTATATATATATATATATATATATATACATACATACATATATATACATATATATATATATATACACACACATATATATATATATATATGTTAACATTATATTTAAAGTTGCACAGTATTTAAAATTATTTAGTTATTCATTTGTGCTTGGATGAATTATGTTTTTAAAAATGGTTTAAAGCATGTTACAGAATATTTCTATCATGTAGAGATGATAACAATAGTTGTAGTACATACACAACACATACAGTGGTGTGAAAAAGTGTTTGCCCCCTTCCTCATTTCCTGTTCCTTTGCATGTTTGTCACACTTAAGTGTTTCGGAACATCAAACCAATTTAAACAATAGTCAAGGACAACACAAGTAAACACAAAATGCAATTTGTAAATGAAGGTGTTTATTATTAAAGGTGAAAAAATCCAAACCATCATGGCCCTGTGTGAAAAAGTGATTGCCCCCTAAACCTAATAACTGGTTGGGCCGCACTTAGCAGCAACAACTGCAACCAAGCGTTTGCGATAACGTGCAATGAGGCTTTTACAGCGTCCTGAAGGAATTTTGGCCCACTCATCTTTGCAGAATTGTCCTAATTCAGTTACATTAGAGGGTTTTCGAGC